>NNCF01126938.1:347963-362712 GCA_002313205.1 Laupala kohalensis
AATTTGAAAGAGTATACGGGAAACCGACGTCTGCAACTTATATATTGATTTACACTCGTATTTAAATGAGTTTGGTTTTGAGAGACGTGGTGAGCATCGCGTTACAAAGTGAGAGGTTTGTCGTTTCATTAGATTGATTTTGTGACATGACTTACCTCCATACATAGCGTGATAAGGGAATTCGCGGGCGCAGGTGCGCGTTTCAAAGAAACTTGGAGCTATGAAGCCAAGTTTCTCGATTTGCTTCCTGTGTCGGTGCATCGTCAATGCGAAGATGGTGAGGACGATAGAACCTCCCCAGGCGAACACAGACATGAGGCCAAAGTGCTTCCAAACAACGGCATCGTCATTTTGACGGGCAGCGTTCGCCTTTGCTCCCAACTGCTGCCTGCAACACCACGTGATTAGAGACCATAACAAAAAGGGAACCGCTAAGGGTGGGTATTTATTATAAGGAATTTCTCATTGTTCTGGAAAATATCCCGTAGTGTTGAATCAGCTGACAGTTCGTCACGTGATTGTATCAAAGAAATTTCGTTTGGAAAATATGGCTGTTATGAGAAATTAAGTGCTTTAAAGTTGTGAATACTGCTGGCGTCTCTCTTTTTCTTTGGGACTCTACAGACAAGAGCCAATGACTAGGAACTGAACAAGCACATAACCGTTAACGAAAATTTCTAACATGCTCTCTATTCTCTGTATATCAAGATTTGTTTTGCAACAGTAATTGAACATAACATGAATCATCGTATATTACATGCTGCTAATCATTAATTTCATCGTTTGATATAAAACAAAGTAGAGTATGACAACCTTAATTATCAGTTGAATACTATTGGTTACCGAATACCAATGGCAGCCAGATTAAAGTTCTTTTTATCTTGTTACTGTTTTTATAATAACTTTTTCACTAGTGCTCTGAGGCTAGGATATTTTTGTATTGCTCTATCCCACATAAAATTTGTGACACGTGTGATATTTTGTAAAACGACTCCATTAGAAATAACATTTGAATTTATTTCAAAACTGTATCATCAGAGTCTTTACTCATTGGAGGTTGTACAACGTGAAGGGGTTCCCCCTTCTTATATGAGCCCCTCCAATGACCAAACATCTTACATGAGTTGATAATGGTTTATTCTTTCATTTTAAAAATTAGGGACATTCATAGTCTTTATTTTAGACCTCTGAGATGAGATGCGCGGTTAAATGATCAGCCAAGTTCGAGAATCTTACTCGATACGTCTTGGTAATTTGTTCGAGTTGTCGTCTCTCTCTGTGTGTCGACTTTTAATACTAGCTTAATCTGTACTTAAGCTGTTCTCTTCACCAATGATACTCATCTGCACTTCTGCTCGTTCCATTTGTAAAGAGCCGAGCCGTATATACTTATGTAACCGATCTTCTAGCACTGCAATTTTCTGAAAACCTACGCTTTAGTGTAAATTAGCATTTCAACCATTAATCATAGATTACTTTGTGACCACTTTTACTCGTCTCATCTCTGGTAGACGAGTAAAGGGAAATTTGAACTAAACGAACGCGATACGTTTAAGTCTTTAATTGGGTTATGCGCTTATCACTTTTCGGTCGCAATTTACTGAAGTAATAATGGTTTCTTTAAACCTTTTATCCTACTTCTATTCTGACCTTCATTTATCATGTTGTATTCTGTGTTAGCAATAATTACAAAACACATTTCCAATATTACAACGAACAATATACGTATTTCGTTTGCTTTCGTGATTATGAACAGCGATTTATTACACAATATTGGGAAAATATAAAACGAAGGTTGTACAACAAAAGTATATAATGCATTAATTTCTATTATGTTTTTAAGTTTGAATAAATCGAGTATCTTAACCAGAAAATCTAAAGTATCGCGTTGTTTCCGTACAGAGTTGACGAGAGGTATCAGAAGTGTACATCGACGCATCACTGTAATGAATCTTAAAGTAATTTCATTCTTGTTATATGCACTCTCAAAATCGGAAAAGGAGAATTCGCAGTGAACCACAACAGGAAGAAAATTAAAAAACATGAACACGAATTAAATTTGTTTTTAGTTTCTACTTACCTGAATCGTTTCGCCATATTAACTGTTATTGAGGTTAGCCAAAAATTTCCGGCCGTCATGAAGAAATAGACAGAGTACACTGTGAAATAGAGAAGTTATTGAATACACAATGCTATATGCCATCTGTTTTCAATGTAATACAAATTCCACAATTATGGAAACATCTGGAATATTGGGATGAGTTATGGAGTGAGCAATTGAGGAATGCACTATTGACATAGAACTTGACGTATACCGGAGGTCGGGATAATTTGAACGTCCAGGACAAAGTGAATACATTTCCCTAGTATTAATTCCCTATTTTCTGCTTATCCATTGCAATAGTATAACTACTTAGGCTTATCATTTTTATATTAATAAGTTACAAAATAGCTCCAACTTTAATTTACATTTAAAAAAATTTTATTTACAAATTACTTTATTTTATTCTCTTTATTTCAGCCAGGATTATTGCTTTCATCAGGTGTTTATATAAATGATGTTGTAGCCCAGTAAAATGCCATGACGCATATGTTACCAAAATGCATCCTCCGAGAACCATCACTCACATTATTTGATCCTAAGTCAATAGTATAAGAATAGTTACTCCTCTATCATTTTCATCGCAAAATTTAATACCATTATAAGATAAAAAGAAAGTAAAGTGCCGCTATTTTTGCGTCGCAAAATTTTATGCTGACACCTTATTTGGCGTTACCTATTTCTGTGTATAGTGGCAAATACGTAAATATGCATACACCCGTCTCCGTCTTCTTGTCGGTCATTAGTGTCATAAGTCATAAGTCAATGTGTCAGTCGCAAAAATTAGTTCCCCTTATACCGTTTTAAATTACGAGCTACGTTTTTGGCAGCAGATGGCAACATGAGTATACTTCTCGTATAGGCTGCGTGACATCTCGGAGGCACGCAGTCCGTCGGAGGCAGCCAGTTCAGGATGGCGGTTGTATTGTACGAGTGTGCCGACCTCATATAGCAAGAGCAACGCAGGAGTAGTTACGAACATTTCGTTGGGAGCGCTTGGAACATCCTCTGTACAGTCCCAACTTAGCCCTTAGT
The DNA here is from genome assembly GCA_002313205.1 of Laupala kohalensis. NCBI lineage: Eukaryota > Metazoa > Arthropoda > Insecta > Orthoptera > Trigonidiidae > Laupala > Laupala kohalensis. The sequence goes on from NNCF01126938.1 coordinate 351,100, forward strand.
TATATTCATCTTTTTGAGGCTCTAAAAAATCTTTTGGGTGACCGTCATTTGGAAACAGTTGATTCCTTAGTCTTAGAGATTACTCGTTGGCAAAATATTAGGAAAAAATGATCTGCTCCCGCTATCAACACGACCATCTTTGGCGTAAGCAAACATACTCGGAATAATGAGTTATTGGGTGTTCGGTCCATGTGTGGATGGGATGTTTGTGATGGTTGTGAATACGTCAAATATTTCACCAAATGCAGCGAAGAAGCTGCACAGATACGTTACGCCAAGTGAAGTGTCATCATAAAAAGCAATAATTATCTTACAGTAGTTGTCGCAAGAGGTGTTGAATCGTTGTGATGACCTGAAGGCCCACGTGACTTGCAGGGCGTTGGCGGCGGCCAGACACAAGGCATGGCAGGCGAGGGCTCGCCCATGGGCACTGCGTCTGGTGTCTTCCTGCAGCACCGCAGCCATACCCGCCCCCGCCAATAGGATTGCAGACACCACCTTCAAAGGCAGGACAATCTCGAACACTTCCGCTGACGGATTGTCGATGCAGCGTCCCACCACTTCTTCCTGATACCAACAGTAGAATTCCTCGTTTGTTTTCACATCTGAATTGAGTTTATTCTTGTTTAGGAATCATATGATGATCAGGGCTCGGATTTTGCATGTTTTTGATATTTAAAAAACGAGACTTTGTATGACTTTGAGGAGTCGATTTCTAGCGTTTTTAATCTCTTCAGACCGTTTTTATTCAAAGAAATTGTGCATATTTTCAAAGATTTTTGTTCTCATATAATGCATATTAGAACTCTGAAATTGTTGGGTTAAATTACAGTAATCAAACAGAATTCACATGTTTGTTTCTTGAATATGACTCAGGCTATATGAACGAACTCGGTGATATTATTAGACTAACCCGATTTCCACTCGCACTTTCTTAGTTATAAGTAGTAATATACGTAACTCGTTTTTACGCGTGCATATTTCTAATTTTTAGTGCATGTTTTATGTGAATTCTTTGAACTTTTTGAGTGCAAACTTGCCAAATTTTTTTCTATGTTCCGTAAGTAAGTATTTATTTAGCCCTGAATTCATATAACCAAATACATGGGATCGGATCTAATGGGGGGAGGAAGCGCGTCCCCTGGGCGCCAGAGCCAAAAAAAAAATGGGAAACACTGAATGTTTGGGGCGCCAAAGAAATATTTTTTTTTTAATATACGTCTCTCTCTTCAGTCATCAAAATATTTTTAAAAATATTTTCCTTTTTAGGAAGCTTGACTGATCATTTAAGAAATGAAATATACAGTGCTTTAGTCGGGAACGTCCCGAACAGCGTTATAATCCAGAAGTTTGGTGACAATTCGCTAGAAGTTTATCTGTAAGAAATCTTGATATAGTATTGCCAAAGGGATAATGTGCTACAAAGTCTGTTTTGTGCGTTTATACTTTGGTGTAAGTAGAGGAATGTATTTAATTTATAATTTATTTTACATGATACTCTAGTGATAAATATGTACCTTCGTGGGGGGGGGGGGNTTTCTCCCCCTGAAAATAAATGTAGTTCCAGCACTGCATACACAGCTTTGTAATTTAGACATAATATTGTGTTAAATTATTTCAGTTTAACGATACATCAACAAAAGGTACAGAGAATGTTCCTCCGACGGACAGCGGTGGTCGAGTGGTAACGTCTTCGCTTCCACGATCCCATTGGCTGAGCGGATTTTGAGACACAGCTGTCGCACCGGGTCGCTTCGTGAAAACAGATGCGTCCTTTGTGAACTGCTCGTCTGCAATAAGAAATAACATACCTTTCATTCGATACAATTACATAAAACCAAAACCATCTGTATCCAAATTTTTTTGATTACAGTGTTTGTAAATAGGAAATGTGGCGTGCTATTGAAGCTCGTCTACGTGGGGCGATAGATTAGCTGGGTTTCCCTACAACTTGGTCCATATGAAGGTGTTAATAGGAGTAGTTAGTAATAGTATAATTAATGATACTGGGTGTAGTAGGAGGTGATAGAAGATGGTGGGTTCCCTTTTCAATTATCAAAGCTATATGAATTTTGGCATTGAAATGAAAAGTTAAAAATATTTCTAATAACCGGTAATTGAATAGGGAGTGACTTAGAGACAAGCAAGCAAGCAAGCTAGCCCTCAGATCTCAGAGAGGTAACGGATGTTTCTCGACTGAATTTCTCACAAATCCCGTGGTCTAGCATAAATTACGATACATTGAAACACTAATCGTAAATAACTGTACGACGACTCACTACTCTCGAATATCAAAACTTGATTCACACTTCTTTGACATTCTGTTATTGAGAAACTTCTCCAAAGTACATTATTGAAATTTTAAAAATTACGAAGGACGAATAACTCAAAACGCTCATTCACTTCGGTGAACTACTATCTCCATAACGATACATTGTACTACTGTGATACCAATTTTGTTTCATTCGACTATTGAGAAAAGTGAACCGTACGTAAATAATGTTACATAAGTAGTTTATTTTATCACAATATGAGCTTGGATATCTGTTAATTGCAAATATTGGTTACATCAAGTATACGGATCTTCTCCGAATAGGAATATAACATCTTCAAGAGCAGACCAGGACAGGCAGACTATCTGAGTAGATGTGTTTACATCTTAGACGAAGACAGTATGTTGCGTATTTAATTTTACATTTCGGAGCAATACTATAACTTGATACTTCAATGGGTTGGTATACTAAAATATGAATGTGTAAATGTACTCTGACTTTCCGTCTAAATCAGTGAACGCATGTCAGTGAAAGACGGCGGTGAAAACAGTGCGGCAGACATTGACATTTGGAAAGAGCCGCGTGTTCTGTGAATACATTGCTACAATTTATTCGAAAGAAAAATGAAGATTTTGAGCATTTACTCTCAAACTAAGAACATTATACGATATATTACTGGAACCGGAACATATCTACATAAATAAATATGAAACTGTGCATTAAAATTCTGAATATTTCTGGAACCTGATTTGGGTAATTACCAATAAGTTAATTCAGTAGTTGACCAAATAGAGAAATAAATTAATGATCAAAAAGCAACTACAAACCTCAGGTGAATACGTGATGATCAATAAACTAATAAAGCTTAAACTTAAAAACTAACTTACTCTACGGATGGAAGTACGGGAGCAATGGTATTTCATCATTTCCGATCAAGAACCGTAAGGCCGAGACGGATTTGACATTTCAGAAAACAACTAAAATAAAAATACAAATAGTTCACTGTTATAATATTTACAGCATACCAACAAATTTGCATTAATAAAAAACAAAGAAGTCAGTTCACAAGTACGTATTATTATCAAACTACTGATTTTTCTGAAAATATTGTTTAAAATTCGGAATTCGAGATCAATTATTTCAATACACCCCCTTCCCAAAACGAGAACCCAGAGAACCGTTGGCATTCTGCGTTTATAAGGGAATATAAAAGCGTTTCTTGAAGAGACATCTATTCCATCTCGTATGAATACGATGACCAATTGCTAAAAAAATTGTAAGGAAAAAATGGGGTTTCAAAATTTCATCTCACCCGAAAGCAATATTTTACTCTCTCATGTAGAAATAGAAAGGAAGATTAGTCCAAAAAATTTAAGTCGCGAGAATTCTCGATATCGATATTTGTCGGATGTATCCCGTTTGTATGAAAATTGGATAAAGGTCTTAGGGAAGGTGTATGCAAAAAATTTGAATCTCCATGTTCTTCGATCTTCTTGCACAGCCGCTCACTTCCGGACATTTAAAAAAAGAAAAGTCTTTATGAATTTCGGAATAATCATTCGGAAATGTATTAGTGGAAGTAGAAACGAACATGACACATAATATAAGATTATGAACGGGGACAGATAATGAATATAATGATATAAGTATGTAGTGAAAAAGTAAAAAGAAAAGAGAATTGGTCAAAGTTACTTAACGATTTTGTCATTTTTTCTGACTTTCTTTTACAGCAAGTCGCTAATCCCATTGAACCCACAGGTTTTGTACGCGAGAAGCAGTATACACTGATTTCTCTATAATAATTATGAACTGCTCTTCGAGTTTCTGCCGCGACATATCCGAGGAAGTGCAAATAATATTTCGTAATGTCAATTTTTTCAATATGCATATATTATATATTAAACGTCAAGATTTCGGTCGCTTGTTAAATAGCAGAATATAGGTTGTTAAATTACATAATTACCTCTCCGTCTATAACAATACAGCACGTAAATTTGGTCATTAGCTATTCCTGATTTCAGGACTTTAGAATCTCGTGTTATTTTGACATAAGCTTTGAAATGAGCGCGTGACATACCTTGTGCAAGATAAAGGTTTTGAAATGATTTCATATACGACAGGTGATCAATGTTAGTTAACAATGTATTTCAAACAATGTTAACAATGTAATTAACTTGAATAGTTTTGCCAACTTGTCATTTTTAATTACACCAACAAACAGTCACCAATACCATCTACGAGTATATTAAATGTTAACTTTGTTAGTGTATATTCAAACCCGGAAATGAGGAAGAAATGGTGGAACTCATGTGTGAAGCGTTTAAGACACCGCAAAAATGATAATACAGAAATAATTAACGAACAAATAGAATAAGGAAAGTGATCCTTGATTATCCTATCACAGGTAAAATTACGCGGAAAATTCCTGCTCTCATCAACAAAGGATGTGTTTATAGAGTTTATCCCTTGTAAAAACTATATCAATTTCTTAATTCCCCGAATACACGCACACCTTTTAACACCTTTTTTTTCTTGGGTTCTATTTCTGTCGTCGTGTTGTCTCTTTTGTGTCTTTTTATCTCCTCCAGGTGACATGCGTTCGTGTGTGGTTCTGGTTCTGTATCAATGCGCTACGAATCACCTCTCCAACTTTCTACGAGGAGTTTTGGAACATTCTGATCGCATGTTAATCACATTTGAGTAGTATTTTCTTACAATGTTACATGATGTATTTTGCGTTATATACAAAGTAATTCGCTTTCCTCTTATATGAATGTGACATAACACCCCTTATAAGACACCAGTAAGACATTCTTCATTTGCCAGCGTAATCTTGGATTCGGTGGTTTTATCCCGAAAGTATTTATGTACAAAAATTTCAAGTAAAATTGATTCATTGATATAAGGGTAGATGTCTTTCGTCGATGGTAATATTTCCATTATAAATATAGATACGAAAAAATACAACGGGAAGGCCGAAATGATTATTTTTTTATAAATCTCAAGAGAAAAATGAAAAAAAATAAGATTTTGAGCTTCATACTGGTAATACCCCAATTTAAAATTCGATTCTTTTACATATTTCTTAATACATCTTGCAGTTAGAGTGATGTGCGGAGGGAACAGGAGTAATTCGAAAGACTCTCGCCAAGGTCCTCATAAGTTGAATATGAGATGTATTTTCCTCTTACCTTTCCTGCCGCACTTGTATATGTCGAATACACCAGCCAACAACGCTACAGGATCCAGAGGTCCTTCGGAGACTGCATCGTAGCAGAAGAAATAAGTCATACCGTTTGTCACTTGGAAGGACTCGTTCACTTTCTGGATTGCAATAATAGGATCCTTACTGAACTTCGCTATGAACAACCGTGATAGCGCATGCTTATACACATTTGCCACTGTATTCCACTTGAACACCAGAGAACTGTTCATGAAGTTATATCCCACCTTAATTATGAAATCGGAGTATGCGGAAGGAAACGGGTTGAAATCTTCTGCATTTTTAACGGGATATATAATTTCCTGCTTTAAATCTTGACGAACTTTGCCCGGAATGAGTTCACACTTATCGCCTTTAGCGTTTAGCCGTTCACCTTTAGCGCAGCACTTAGGCAGTTGTTTTAATCTCACACTGTATATATGGATCTGCGTTTTATTATGGTAATCGATACATTCTCGTTTTTCATCAACTAATTCGGGAATTAATTTCTTCTTGAATGCATGTAAAGGGTTTTTGTACTCTAAGTCAATTTTGAGTCTTGCTGTGATTTCGAGTTCTGTGTCTGACAAAGTACTATACTTTACTGAACCATTCAGTCCCAGCGCTTTGTTCGGGACCTGGAGAAAATTTACGTCGCTCTGAGAATAATTTTCTTTTAAATCACCGGAATGATGATTAGAAATACATGATTTTAGATCAGAATCAAGTTGTTCGTTTACTGCACAACACTTATTGACAACGTGAGTTGATGTGGCGAAGGTGATTTGAATGATTAAGAGATACACTGCTCGGAAACAACACATGTTGGCGAATGGTCGCCGACCTCCTGTGTGTGTAGCGCTTCCTCGCACCTCCAACCTCGATCTAATTCAACAGGTATTGCTGACGGCGATCGTACTGGAAAAACTGAGCGCGTCAAGGTCTGCCGATGCAGGTTCGCCAACTCCAATGAGTAAAACCTGGACATAATACTTTCTGTATCCGGGTCGAAATAGTGGGAACCGATCTGCCGTCATATGAGACCGTTAAGCTAGTGCATTCAAAAGACATATTTATTTGTGATTTCGATAATACTGGCGGGTAGTACTGTGATCATGTATAACTCCTTGCTCCTCCTGGTGATACGATAACATTCTCTAGATTTGAACGAAAGTCAAATGCTCTTCTCGGAGAGAACACGTACCCCATTTGGTTTTTAACATCGTAGGTATCAAATAAACAAACAATACGTAATTTTTGTATTTTAGTTTATTAAGGTGAGTTTCTGATCTTGTTCACTTATCTCTATCACTTTTTCTTCTTTTTTATCCATGTCCATGACATTAGCACGGCTCCCACTTTTTGCTCGGAGACGCACCGGACGTTTTAGTTCGAACGGATGAGGACGACTATAATTTGTAGAAGGGGGATGGGAGTGGGGGTAGGTTGTGGCATAAGTTCATTTACCGCAACCGAGCCAAAAGATGTTGGAGGGGGAAGTACGTGTGTCTTTTACAATACTATGAGAGTACTATAATCTAATGAAGCACATAACCAATTATGAAACAAGTAATATTATCTATTATTTTTTAATAAAAATAACTATAACTGTAATTCACGAATTATACTGTATTACAAATTTATGAATCATTAATGATACCGATGTAATTGAAACGATGTTTTTAAGAACGATTTATATTTACCTAGAGCTCTCAACTTTGCAACAGTTTTCGTCGAGTATCGTTCTGAATTGTCCTGAAAACACAAATTCCATACTGTTGTTTAAAAAAAAATTGTGATACTTGTGACATTTAAAACGGACTAGCACATTCACAAACTGACGCCTGTTCGCTTATATTGTTTTAAAGTAGCATCCTAAGAAACGTACCAGTTAAATTGCCGTTTTTTTGAGAGATATATCTCCTTATAACATATATGTACTACTTTCAATTTAATAATCGTCTAATATATCTTTCGTTATTATATTAATATCTTATCGTGTTACATTAACTTATAATAAAAATGACATCATATTTGCTAACGTAATATACAATACGTAAATTAAACTCAAAAAATATATACTTCTGTAGGAAAGCAAATAAATATTGTAGATGTGGAGTGTATTATTTGTATCAAATGAGTTATAATCCTTTTAAAAAGAGGATGTGTGGATCAATATACATGCTAGTTATTTGTAGAGGATTAGCGTTTTGGAGAACAAAAAAAATTGGATTTATATAATGTATATAAGAATAATAATACGCAAGAAACGTTGTACTCTCAGACGTAGTAACAAAAATCCTCGTATCTCTTGTTTCTCCACCCTTAATTGTTCCGTTTTATCATTTGTTTACACGCGTATGACTTCCTTCTTTCTATTCAAAACACTTTTGACTGTCTGACTTCGATGGTTATTGTGAATTTTACCTCTTATATTCTATAATAACCATTGCGGTATTAGCATGTCATTAAAGTTCCCCGTCTTGTAAAAAGTAGTACCTGGAGAGAATATGTCCGAGATCTCTGAAGTGTGATACGTGCAGGAAGAGGAGGTAATAAATCTGCGTGTGATCACCAATTTCATAGCACATTACATCAAAAGCTTTTCACATTGGCCCTTCTCAACTCATATTGGTTTTTATAGGCACGGTTGTAGGAATGTAGTAGTGAAAGAATGTTAAATAAGGGTAAACTAATAATTCTTGCCCACACCGTAGATTTTCCGTGGTTCCCAACGATGCTCTAGTTGTAGCCAACCTTCCCCGACGTCATAACATTCCCTATTTCGCGATGTTAATTTTTAACATGTTATTCCATGAAACAGTCAATTTCTACTATTGTTTTGGTCGGAAATTTTTTTTTTTTGTTTATTTATTGGAATTTTTTTAGATACCAATTATTCTTGTACTACTTCTAAATGCTACTAGAAATTCGTTACTGGTAAATTATGGGGTTTCGTTATTACACACTATCACGATTTAGGGCTTATTTAATAATAATTACAAAAAGGTTTTTAAAAAAAATAACAAAGTTACAAAGTTTGAAATTGACGACACGCTATAGAATTAAAATGTATTCAAAATGTTTTGAAATCTACCCAGAATACTCGGGAATTATTAACGAACAAAATCTTGGTGACTGAAAACGAACAATAATCAATCTGCGGAGAGGTGATCAATCAGATAATAAAGGTAATGCAAGAAAAATGCAATGATGACCACATTAATCAATCTTATCCGAAAAACTCCGAAGAAACCATTCATAATATTCCAACAAGTTCCAGCATACTCAGAAATTATGAGTCAGAAAATGATGCTCAAAAGGAAGAGCCACTAATATCAGCAATAAAACATGAATTCTATGCTTCATACACTACGTGTTAAGGAACTGATCCTATTGTGAAGCCTATGCTCGAAAAACCAAAAAAAAATAACAGAGAAAATGATGGAGAGTATACATATTCTTAATTCAGAAATTTTGTCATCAGAACTAAAAGAAAAAAAATCACCTGCAGAACTTCACCACATTGTATATTGTGCTGCATCAGGAGTGTGGATCCTGTTAAGACCATCCCCAGGAACCGTAGAGAACATAAGAAATGATCACGAAAAAGAAAAGATACCAAATGGCAAATTAGACTAGAAAAGCGTATTAAGGTGTTAAGAGAAGCTTAAGCTTGGAAGACTTACACAGTTTAAGAAGGGTGTTAGAACAAATAAACTTGAAAAGCGAGTGCAGGAATTTATCAAGCAAGTAGCATTAGAAAGAAATATAAGAGTGTGAATTAACAGAAATTCTTGATAAACATGCACTACAATCAGCTGTCTATTCTAAAAGACTCCGAAAGCACAAAGCAACCACAGCTAGTGAAAGACGAAACGCCGGATTTCAGGACCAAAAGTTGTTTTACAGGAAACTTCAAACTACCCACCAACGCAAATGCAATGAAAGAAACATCAGTTCTGTTCCCGCTTAGCAACAATTCACCAATTACCTTCACAAGGTAATTGATCACACAGATTTTTCAAAGCTTGTTTAACTCGACCACCTGACACAAAAACATTACAGCTGTTTTTTTGCGTTCTACTACTGACATTCCTTGATTTCATTTTATGACGTTTTTATTTGGCTCAACCTTTTAAATTCCACACTTTTTCCGCGGTATTCTTTGTTCCATATCATTTCTTTCTATTGATTCGCAGATATAATTACCTTGCCGCTTACAATATCCAAATCCCCAGAACGATTGAAACATGGATTGTCACTCTTCTGTTGTTACTTCTTCATGTCACACCAATTTAAAGTTACAGTGGACACATGAGAATGTTTTTTTCGCTTTTATGTGACCATTTTTTCTTCACATATCGCTCTCTCCAAATCCTAACGTAGAAATGCTTTTTTATGGCATTCGTGTTTCAGGAGCTTGTTTTGGAGTTTTAACTTTATCTTGGGGACCGACGGAACCATTATTTTCATCGGACTGAGTTTCTGATTCTGATGTACTAGATTGTAGTGACGTAATATTTTTCTTCTTAACACAAGGTTGAGTCTTTTTTTAAAATGATTTAAGCCTGTCATCGGTGTAGTAGTCTGGATCCCTATCTACATCGTCGTTTGATTCAACAGGGTGAATTCACAGAAAGGTTGAATCCGATTACACATTTTTCTCGTAGTTTGAGTGTTTTTTTTTAAATGACAACTGGATTTATAAGCTTAACATTTCACGATAGACAAATGTAATTTCATGAAAAGACCTATTTTTACTAATAAAACATTGTTAATCCATAAATATAGGTATAATATCAAGGAAAAATTCTGAAGTAAAAATGATAACGAGCTTTTGACAGAAATATCAGTTTTTAGTGTATTTGATACCGAACGTATTTTATAATCCGACGTCCGTCTGTCCACGTTGGGGCGGGTATATATTAAATAAACCCCTGTCCACTTGGGGGATTCGCCCTAAACCTGACTTTTTATATCTGGAAACAAGATTATATCAAATTCAAATCTATTTGCTGAGACAGAATGTGAAATATGTAGATCTTCATACCATCATTAGTATGTCATAATCCTATTTATTGCACTAAAACCATTTACTGATCATTTAGCAACACTCTTTTGGATTAACATAAATTCATCTACTGACTTACATCACTCTTATTCCACACATCTTGGTAGTTTTGTTAGGGACGAAAAATGATGCACTGCTCTCAGGCCCCTCTGGGTGCACCACTCACTTACATCACCCTCTAACTAACGGAATGATGTATTAGGGATAATATTGACTTACCTCAGTTTTTTTATTTTCTTGACTTACAACACTGTGATTCTCATTATCTCATATGTAAGTATCTTACTTTCAAAAGAATAGTATTGGAGTTACTTGTTTATTTCCATTAAACGTATTCTCAACAGGTTATTACTCTTTTTATGAAATTCGTACGCAAATTTTCACTGCTCGAGTTGACAGGATAGTAGGTTTTTAAATCATTTAGAATAAAAAGAATGAAACTAAGCAAAAAAACGAAAAAGAAAAAACAACCCTTTTTGACACATTATCTCATGTCTTTTGAAAAGTGCAATTACCTGGTTATTTCTGGAGGCCACAGAAATTGTAATTAACGCATTTGTTTTACGCATTTAAAATGTTGTTAATGGTGTAGAAAATTTTCATTTTGTTAATGTGATACAAAGCGTATTTTAATATGTGGATAAATGTAATAAAGTACAATTTAAGAGAAAGTTTTTCTCTAGATTTGAATATGCTCTTACTTGATGATGTATATTACTGTTTTAGTTTTAGTTTAGTTTTATTTGCCCCAACCCTTTAATTTCCACACTCTTTACGCGGGATTCTGTGTTTCATATAATTTCTTTTCATTGATTCGCAGATATAATTACTTTGCCGCTCACAATCTCTAATTCTTTTGGGTCTAATCGTAAAATATATATACCTAAGTACTAAAAAACAAAATTTTAAAAAAAGGTTTGGTTCATGTCGAAAAATATATATCTAAGTACCCAAAAAATATCAAAAAATTGTTTTGATATTTCTTTTCCTATTATATATATATATATATATATATATATATATATATATATATATATATATATATATATATATATATATATATA
>NNCF01126938.1:364450-378906 GCA_002313205.1 Laupala kohalensis
TATATATATATATATATATATATATATATATATATATATATATATATATAGTGACTTTACGGGTTGTTATTAACAAATAACAAAAAAAATGTTTTAACCATTTTTTTACATTTTTTTAAAGTAATAATTTCTGTAAATTTTTAATTCAAACAAAATCCTAAGAGGAGGGAACTTAGAACTCACTCCTATTGGAGCCACTTAGAATAAAAACACTGCACTCTGGTGTTCGAGCAACAAACAAAACATTTTATTATTCATAATTATTCTAAATTAATTAATACACATAACACTGGGAAATGGTCACAATGGTACACATTACTTCGCCTACTGCGCTCTTGGAATGTATTATTGAAAGTCTTTTTACATTGTACTCACCAAGATCTTCTTGATTGTGGGCTCCTATGTTCATTACCCTCTCCTTACCATTAAACACTTTAATTCTTGCTCTCGGCCAACTGACATTTAGTTAACAATTTATGGTTTACAAGGCCCATGATAGCATTAACAAATTGCATCTACACTATTTTATAATACACAAGATACCTCGTGATGTCGGACTAGATGTAGACATGGACAATTTTGTGTTCCTGGAATGGACTCCCGTTCCTCGTTAATTTTCGTTCCCTCTCTTCTGCCTAATGATTTACCCCCATGCCATTAACTTCATACGTCTGTCTCTTTTCAGAGTTTCCCGACTAACTTCGTACTAATTTGTTATTTCGTCCTTTGCAACATACTGTTATTATTTGTTCACTGTATTAATGCGCTTCGCATGTCCTCTGACGGATCACAGTGCAACTTATTTTCTATTATCTATGCAACGACGATGCCTTCTCTGGCTTACTAATTTGCTGAAGTGACCTTTGACGGCTCATTAACTCCTAAAACGCTATTTACTGGACCTGTTCGCGTCCCGTACTCGTCGGTTCGAACTTTTTCATTGCACGAGTTCCCAATTGTCCTTTTCAATCACACGATTCTTTCCATAAGTCTTTTTTGAGAGACATTTCGGATGGAATAGCAACAAGTTTTGCAATGTTTCAATTTGGGACTCCGTTGTAAAATGTTGTAAGCACCGCTCTCTGATAACAGTGAAACAACAGTGTTTTTTCGTGTAGAGCGTCATGGTCAAATCTCAATTGATGTTTTCTTCCCGGCCTCAAAGTTTTAGTGTGAAAGGGCGAGGGTATCTTGGTAGTGGTCCAGAACCTGTTTGCATGATTCTTTATTGACAACGAAATCTTGGGATCAAAAGCGCAAAATTTTATTTTGAAAAAAATTTATTTGAAAAACTGATCGATTGCTGCATTGATTAGTTAATGGACATAAATTATACTATGTTATTAATCGATTACCGATTAATGGAAATATTTTTGATAACTGCCCGTCACTACTCACCTGATCAAACCGTCTCCGACACGCGTGGATGTCTCATTACACGAACATGATTACTCCCGCCATTCTGTTTCTCCCCTATGGGTAGCACACCAAATGCATCAATAACTAATTTCAATTCATTATTGTTTGTCAAGATTTAGTATCTAAAACAATTTGTCAATAGTACTTGCCAACAATTGAGAAAAGTCTTATTTTTAAAACGGCATTATATGAGTACTTTTCAGAAATGAAATATTTGATTTCGTATTTCTATTTCATTTCAAAGTTCTAAAGGTCAATATGCTGCACCCACAGTGTGAGAGGGAGAGGTGCTCCGAAGCCCACTTGATCCTCGAATTTTCTGTGTGACCAGGAACTTGTGTATGAGATTTTCCAGATATCGTGTGATTAGAAAATCAGAACCGGTTGATATGACTTACAAAAATCCCTTAAAATATTGAGTACGTATAATATTATTGGTATGATAGATAATTAGGAACAAATTAAACATCTGAGGGGTACTAATTTAACACGTAATAATGAAAGAAATTAATGAAAGCACTATACGGCTGCCTCCTACTCATTTGACCATTCAAGTGACCAATCGTGAGGCCGCTCTCCTACTCAAATGAGATCTGGCCGTTGTCTGAGGAACTATGCCAAAATGATCACAGCAGATACGGGCATTCGGTCAACCTCCCCCTTCCTCCGCCATGGTTGTACGCTTAATGGTGGAGCCGTCTTCATCTACTTGAGTTCATGTTCTGTGGTCGGTGAATTCCTCGTGGTCTCATTCATCTGCCAAGCTGATGATACACGGTCCGTAATCTTCTTCAAGATGACTCCGATGCCTTGGAATAGTCTTCCGGAGCACAACCAGAAGACGGTGATCGCTCGAGCCATGTCGAGGAAAATGGTGATGATGTGGAAGATATAATATTTTTCGAAGGAGTGGTAAAAGTCCATTCGAAATTGCTTTGTTTGCTGAGGCGCTCCCATTCCCCAGGCCACGGCCTCCAATGCCACTTCAGCTACACCAGCGGTGAAGAGCAGTTTGGCGTAGAGAAAAGCACTGTGCATGGAACACACGAAGAGAAAACATGTATACATTTAATCGGAAGAAATCAAGAGATCAAGTCTAATTCCTAAATCTACTATTATAGTTTATTATATAATGATAAATGTATATTTTAATTTTTATATATATTATATTTTAGCACAAAATAATGATGTTCGACGATCAAAAGTTCGTAAATCTAGAATTATTTCTTTATCTAATTACTAAGATCAAGAACAATATGTATGAAACTAAACTCTATATTTAAAGAAAGTCACAGAATTACTAGCAGTTCCCTACCCTGAAATATCGACGTACGAACTTGCATTTGTATCCTCACTCGTGCTACACGGTCTACCTCGCTCAGATCTATACGTCGGCCGTTCTTACTTTGCGCTTTCATTTGTGGAGCTTTGGAAAATTGCAACATTAATCTGAGGACTCCGTTACGACCTGGTCGCCTTCATATCGCGCGAACAGACTCGAAGAAGTGATCCTTACTCGTCTTCGTATTGGCCACTTCTATCTTACACATGACTATCTGTTACGCGATGAACCTCGCGCCCCATCTGTGAGTCTGGCAACACAATACTTACACGTGGAACACTTTCTTTCGAATCTTTTTAATTTCTCTTAATTTACATCCTTCTTTCTTTTTTTATATAGTGTTTCAGGCAACTGTGTTCTGCCCTTTCCTATCCTCTTCATGTTTTGAAACATGGTATTTCAGGAGAGTTTTTAGTTCGTGTGGTCGAGTTGTTCGGCGAGGACCAAACACGGCGAGAGTCTTGTAGACTTTCCGTTGCGCGTAACAGCATTTTCCCGTCCTTTACAAAAATGTGAGGGCACTAATGACCTAGATGTAGACGAGTCGTAGAGCCTAAATAAAAAATAGATATTGAATAGACATTCCTATTTAAAACGGGTCTAACGATAATGTAATATTATTTCTAAGCTACAAAAACATGTTATAAATGTTTTGAATCTTAATACTTCGAAATATGATATGTTTACTTCTTTTCATTTGCACTGTAAGTACCAAGCCATAAATAATCAAACAAATGTACAATATTGCTGTGATTATAGATCATAAATATACAAACATATCACTAAATAATCACACGTACAAATACAGACCACATTATATTTGAAACCTTATTTTTATTGGTACGGATAGGAATCGCGATATTCTAATATTGTAATATATGTAATATACATCCAAAACATTTATCGAACACTGAAATCGTATATTGTAAGAATTAAATAGTTCTTAATTCTTAATAAATGTATCGATGGTGTAAGAATTTAAAAATGTCCGTTGACCAGCGGAAAAGCACTTAGAACGCTGCCATAGCACTGTAGGAGAGCGACATGAGGATATTACAACGAAAGATCGCGCGGAAAATGTTGCTTTTTTCTTTGACAAGAGTCGTAAAAATTGAGGCGAAAGAATAGAATCTCTGCATTTATGAGTTTATTTTTTGTCAAAAGAAATGTTAACGGACGGGATGGCAAAAGAAATGTTAACAATGGAAAATTACAAAATATGTTTTGGAAGAAAATTAGGTCGACATTAGTAAGAGACTAGGATTTTAAAGATACAACTTCGCAGAAAACACATGGAAAGAGAGGGCAATGGAAAGGGAAAGCTCTTTACAAATTTAAAAGGACCGCAACGGCGGCGACCAGTGAGCAGGGATGTGGGGGCGGCCCAAATCATAGCTCGGAACCACTTTCCATAGCTAACTAAACTCTACAATGCTGCGACCGTTTGGCGTGTGTCGCGCGAGCGGCTAGATAGAAAGCCTGGGAGGTAGGATTGGCCGTTAAAGGGCCGAACGTATCCAAACTTGGATTCTTTTATTCTGAAAAGCGTTGCAGTGAGAAGGCGGTTGGGAGATACGTAGCCGTTGAAGTAACGAAATTTTCCAAAAAGCAACGTTCTGAGTGGCCAGGAACTGGCACTCGTCGTCTAATTTTACCCAATTATACGAGCCCAGCATGAAGTAGAAATTCAACAGTATTGGCGAAACCTGATCACATGGGTCTTCAAAATGGTAGTCACGGGAGTAAGCGTCTGAGGAACAGAGTAGGGATTGAAATGATATAAGCAGAAGACGGAGGCAGTCCTGGAAGGAGATCGAGATCGGATCGGACTTTGCTGGCACTTTGGGCCCTTCGAAATCACTTTTTGTCAGAGCTCATTCTGAGATCTTATACTGGCACTTTTTCGAGTAATCACTTGGCACTTCTTCGAACATTTTAGAACTTTTTCAAAGACGTTACGAGAGATCATTCTCTAGCACTTTTAGAGCCAACTTGTTTTTGAAAGCTTCAATGTTCATCATTCAGAACATTGTCAAAATCATTCAATCCGTCTGCGAGCGGTTTTATCACGCTCGATCAGTAGTTCGGAGCGTCTCATTATGTTAGAGTTCGAGAAGTTATCTTCGGGACTCATCCGAGAACGATTGGGATACTGACGACTTAAATTCGCGACAAATGGCGTGAAGATAGACTCCTTATCGCATTGTGCAAAGTCGAGCGAACTGCGCTGAAAATGAATGGTGTGCGGACGGTGAATGCTACGTCTCCGTGGAAGGGGGTTTACCAGTTAGCGCTGTCACTTCCTGGAACCCAGGGTCTGGTTCGCTGAATGGACGGGCGGCCGAGACGAGCGGAAGGACGAAACTGGCGAGCTGAGGCGTTTATCAATGGCGTGTACATCTGCGCCTCTTATCTCAACTGATCTTATCGTCTATATTAAGGTAATTTGGAAATACTGGTTGCATCAGACTCAGAGTAACTAGTAACCAGAAGAGGACTGTGTACTACAAACTACAATGATTCTGACCCATGCTCAGAACTTTTAAGCATTGTGTGAATTAATGAGGGCCCAAAGAAGATGAGCGATTATGTAATGTCATTCTATCCATTACATTCAGCGCTAAATTCATCTCTAGTTGATAGTATTTGATACGAGGCTTTTGGTTGATGTGTAAGGGTTTTTTTTTCAATTTCATTTTAAGGGTTGTTTTGTGTGATTGTGGTGGAACGAGCACGATAATAGTTATATGCATATGTGTATTTGATAACTTTCGGTCAGGTGAATATGGCGACCAGCCGGGACTCGAACCCGGGTCTCGTGCTTTGATCGCAAGGGTGTTAACCGCTACACCACCAGTTCGCCTTCCACAACTGCACACCATTTCCACTTAGACCTAAACAGTGGTACGGTAGTGAGTGAAGTCACGACAGATTCTGGTCTGCATTCTGAGAGGGTATGCGGGAGGTTTGCTGGTTGTGTGTGCCGTATGCGCACGTGCTGGTGTACTCACACTACAATTTACTTCTGTACACTTGAATAGAAGTGGATTGTTTGAGGTCACAAATGTAGTATGATTTGAGTCAACGGTATGCTATCCAAAGTGCAACTATTACACTAATTCTTTCCCGTGTGCCTTACACAGCATCATCAACGTAACGGTGTGTTATGCAAAAACTTTCAGTTTTATAACAATAAGAGGGAAAATTTTTATATGAATTATAGTATGTCTGCGACAGAGAGAGAGAGAGAATTAATGTCGCAAGATCTCGTGTCACAAGTTGTCGTCACTATCATCAAATATAATAACGAAAATTTAATAAAGGAGTATGTTAATGTACAGATCAGGGAAGCAACATTAAGTAACCACGACGGACTTAAACTTCTGAATATCGTACTCATAAGACCTATCCATAACGGAATTATATAGCAAGAAAATCGTGTACACAATTTGGGACTGTCTGTAATACCCTATCTCGGGTATACCCTATCTCGGGGATGTGGATCGGAAACCGAACTTGGTCGCGGAAGACATCGGTTCAAGCACCGTTCCAAGGAAGGGGATGACAATAGGGCTATCTATTGTTGACCTTGAGATACTACACACAAATAGTTCAAATTCTCACCACAGCGCAACAGACATCCCAAAGACTTGGTACGATTTTAAGAGCGAATACATAAACAAAAACGGTTACTAGGCGAATGGTAGGTGTATGTGCTTAGTGTTGTTTATTGTGTGTAGCTTGGTGTAAATAACTTACTTTTTAATAGGGCTTTAGGACTCGCCAACATCAAGGTAATCAACATATTCTAAAGACATATTTCTCATAAGTAGTATACATATCTGTGCGATTTTCAGTGTTGTTCTGCACGCCATTTTCAAAGTTGAAGTAAAGACGCACTCTGTTTTAAATAGTAAAGATTTTTTCTACTTTTACGCAAGACCTTGTTCTGCGTGGGCGAGAAACGCGAGAGGCAGCGCGCGACAACTAAATGCGACAAAAGTGTAGAGTAGTGAAACGCCGCAGTAACCCACATGAAATTAACCAGCAAATAACATGCTACAGTGAATTTCATCATTTGTACCTGCATGTGTGTTTACGTTCAAAAGAAATTTATAAGTATAGAATTATTTCAATTTGTACATTTTATTACCCCGTAAATAGCATTAACCATTAGAATACTAAAAAAAGTGCAAATTTGCAACACCTCAAAAATTGGCGTTAGTTAAATTTCGAAATAGCAAAAACCTTCGTCTCCTACAATTACCGGGCCGAGGCCGAGCGACCAAAGAGAAGCTAACACGTTCATACATTAGTCATCAATATCACAGAAGCTAAATAAATATAGCGTGACCACAATAAATAAATAATTACTTTGAGTACAGATTCATTTGACACGAAGAATATGAATGCGTAAGCAATATATTCGCTAAAATTATGTTAATGCATTTAACCAAGCCGGCCAACGGTACACCGTTGCCACATAATGCATGATTCGACCTGATAATAGTAGGAAGCCATGGCAAAACCGTAATCACTCCGTTACTACTCGAGTGTACATATAAGCCTCACACGAGATCGCGACGAAATGTCAAGACGAATTTGATACTTCTTCATTTTATTTTTTACATACGATAAACTTTATGTACTTACTTTTCGTGAACTCCGTGGGGGATACAGCCTTTCTGATCAGTGGTGTCGCGCTTCAAGAAGGCTTTGTCTCTTTGAAGAGAGTTGATGACTCGTGCCGTAAGAATCACACATACCGCGTTCACCGCCACAAGCAAAACCATTGGCACGTAGTAGTAGAATAGAGCGCCCAGTCGACCGCCCGCAGATGTTTTATCTGATAAAGAAACATTACAGAAGAGTTTGAATCAGAGCATTTTTGGGCCGGCGCGCGTACGGAAAACTTAAGATTGAAATCATACACCTTTTTAAAAACTAATTTTTTTAAAACCAACTTCAAAAAGCTTGTGCGAAAAGTACATACCAATTAATGTCATAGGACAATTCTTCGTTGGTAAGTAAGTACATGCCAAAATATGTATTTTCTTTACAATTTGGGCGACAAGCTTTTTGAAGACAAATAATTCAACTCAAAATATTAATTCATTTTCTGCGACANCGCGAAGACAGTATGTGCATTTATTTTTATTGGGATCTGCTAATGTGGAATACGTTTGCAGGTATTAGCATTTGACATTCCATTACCGTAATAAAAATCTAACTTTATTTTATTTGCTTACTTTACCCGACAATCTGGTACTAAACGCATTTTTTTCATCCATCCACTTCTTCCATCCGTTTCTACAACGACAGACTGAGACCAACAACCCATTTGGATATCGCTCCAAACATGTTTTGGAAACCTTGATTATACGCCCCCCTAATGTCTTAAATCAAGAATCCGATGATTAATTTCGATCTTCTGCATTATGAGTATTCGGCGAGTCCCACACACGGGGAAGAGTCACTACGGCTCTTCTTTATGGTGCGAAACTGTATATTTCTCCACCTGCAGGGCTCTAATGACCTTGCCGTTGACGAGCCCTAAAGTCCCACAACAAAATGAATCCTAAATAGAACACCACTCCAGTCGCGATGTTGAGAGTACACTTCCACCTAATCCTCGACAAACACCGTGTTTATATCCCTGTGTTTACAGACGTGTCGAAGGAGGTCGATGGTGTCGGCTGCTGCGTGGTGTTCCCCCGTAGGACCTGTGGTTACCGTCTTGGCGACTTGTGCAGCACCTCTGGGTGTTACGCCGTATTGAGAGCAATGCGATCAGCAATGTGCTCCCGCGTATTAATTTTCTGATATTCTCTGAGTGCCCTTCAAGCAATTCAGAATATGTTTTCAGCTGATAAGCTGATCCTAAACATTCAGGATGTGCTTTTCTCGGAAGGAACATAATGTTATGCTAGATTCCCGGACACGTTGGAATAAGAGGAAATGAGGAAGCAGACATTTCCGCGAAGGTTTGCTTCAAGAATCGCGTGGACTTCTTAACGATTCCAAAAGGGGATATCCTAAATTCCATCAAGACTAAGATTCTAAATGAATGGAATAATGAGTGGTTAGCTGTTGAAGGGTATAAGGTTCAACTTATCATATCCTCTGTTATGTCATGGAGCAGTTCCTGTAGGTCTGCCAGGTGCGACGAGGTCTTCCTGACCTGCCTGCGAATAGGACATTGTCCTCTCACTCATCGGTATCTCTTGGTACTAGATGATGAACCCGTTTGTGAGGAGTGTAGCTCTTCTCTGATTGCGTCACCTACTGAATGCAGAAATACACGAGTTTATGGAAGAAAATTGGTCTGGCTGCAGATTTACCATCAATATTCGGTAATGGAACGGGTAATATTAATAAACTATTAAACTGTATAAGTTGATTGGTGCCCCTCCCACAAGTCTCGGAAGGGTTTAAATTTTTATTCCTCTTTCCTCGTCTTTTTCTTTCCTGTTCTTTTTTGATTTTATTATTTTCTGTAGTTAGAAAATTTTAATTTTTAGAATTTATTTTATTTTTGATAGAATGTATTGGGCAACTGTTTCCTTTCCTGTCATCTTTGTATTTACACATTTGTTGAATTCAGGAGAGTTTTTATAGTAGGTATGCTCGATATTTTCTGCGCGTCTCACACGGGGAGGAGTCACTGCGGCTCTGCTTTATGGTTAAAAACTGCTTTTTTTCTGTACCTGCAAGGGCTCTAATGATTTTGACGTTGACGAGCTCTAAAGAGAAAAAACTATATCGTCGTCCGACTGACGTGCCCAGCCTGTATTCTTCGCCATGAAAACATTACAAGCATCGACTAGTGCCATGAGTTGAAAGGCTTTGTCCTTTCATGTTCCAGTCAGTCTTATGTCCTCCTCCATGCTGACTGCAAAGACGTCTCAGTCGAAAGAACGGGAGTTGCGTGTTGAGATGGGGGCTATTTGTCGTTCCCTTTTTGTATTTATCTGGATAATAATAACCGTGTCACGGCGACTGTAGAAATCACTGACAAAAGTCACGTCGATCACGGACTTTTTATCGTTTCTCACAAACGTCGGGGCCCTAACCTCTGTTAATGATGGTGACATCCAACGAGTGAAAAGAGTCGAGTAGTATCTCGCTCCTCCTGCTGTTTATTCTACTCCCTCAATCTGTGACCCTTGCGTTTAATTCTCCCACGATGATCACTGAGTGTCGATTACGAATTTTCTTCAATAGAGTTGCGAACTCATCGATAGACAAACTAGGTGGAGCGTTAACACTGCAGATGTACATGACTTCCACTTTTGTCCTGAAAAATACCTCTCGCTTCGCTTTTTCAAATTCCTGAATGTGGAAGTTACCGCGGACTCAAAGAGTTACCTTTCCGGTACTATCTGCCATTCATTTCTGCGACTCGATATCTTTGTGTCGCTCGCACAAAATGGCAACATTTATGCTTCTTTCGCGCAGAGTCTGCCAAAAAACATCGTCCGCTGCCTCGCAAAATTGAACTGTCTTTTTAGACTAGTGGACATTTGAAGTTTCCAGTGGTGTGATCATTTTCATCCTTACAGTGCATACAAGATGAGGATTTATTGCTTCCTTTGGCGAAGAGCCTCAGATCCCCGAATTTGAAGCCCATAATTCCAGCATTTGTAGCATCTGTTGACCTGGGCATTTTCGCGAATGCGACTTATAACTCAGCAGATTCTTATTTTTATAAGTTGGATGGCTATCCTATCTCGATCATCTTGAAAGCTTACCACTGTCGTCTTGGTATCGCCGTATATCTCTCTGATATAATTGACAGATAGATATCTGCCTTTAACTCATTACATTTGTTGTTTGTACCCTAATCATTAGTGAGCTCGTCCGTGTCTTTGAGCTCCATCAGGATTTCTTCCGTCCGCACTTGAACCTCTGCCATCTCTTTTAGCCGTTCAGATACCTTTGTTTAAAATGCTAGTTTCATTGTCTACAGGTTTTGGTAGTTGGAGTATTAAATCTCCAGAATTTCTCTTCATAATTTTGACAACATTAGAGCCCAATTCTTCAAGCTCAGGATCCTCCTTCATAGTGGGAAGTATAGCGATGTTTACTTTACCCTGAGAACCAATGCGTCAGGTTTCGTGGCTCATCTAGTTCGTGAAGGTTTCTTCGTTTTCTTTGAGTGGTTTTCACAGTTTTCCATTCACTGTCTGTGTTGAGTCTGAATCGCGGTTCCATTCTCTAAAGTGACAAGTGACTCCACTTCTCCGACGACCTCGTGTTCCGCTTCCCTGACGTCGTTAGATTGTGAACCTGCCGAGAATATATACCTTGATTTTTTTCGTAAATTTCTGGGCCTTTTTGGTCTCTTGAGACAGGGTGATGTTTGCATCTGTGTTTTTTTAGTCACGGGAGAAAATGGTTCCTCAAAGCTGTTAGTTGATTAAAGCAATTAAATCAATTTCATGCCTGAAATGTCTTATTTCGCCATGGACATTTCGTACGCGTTTTTATACCCCAGAAGCTCCGTTTCCTAAACGTTTCATGAAACGTGATTTGAACAGTGTGCACTTTTGCTAACGCTTTTTTATTGGACTAACTCCGTGTGGTTTTCTACTTTCTGCGTTATAGAATACCGTGTATAAATTAAGTTGTGGTTGTGGTCATCATTGTGACAAGACATTCAAGGTGAAACATTTTTTATAGAGTTGAAGAGTATTAAAACATACATCGATGAAACTCCATTTCCTGAAACCCCACATTATATAAAATAGTTTTCTGTTTTAAAATGAATATTAATTTCACTTAATGCCAAATTTCTCTGGAAACTACATAAATTATCTCGTGAACCTTGATTTGTCAATGGATCATCAGTTAATAATCACAGATTTAGGTGAAACAAAATCTCTAGCATTACCTGAGATTTTGTTTCGACTAAATTACCATCCTGGCCCGTGTTTTTCTCCGGTTTTCTTTCGAGAAGTGGCGGATTTCTTATACAGGTTATCTAGGCTTAGTCTAGGGGCGTGTTTATTTTAACTATACATTGTGAATTTAGTGTTATTTAAATGATTTCTTATGATTTTTAAACACTATACTTAGAATAATCGATAGATTGATAATGATTTTTCATGTAATTTTTTTGCGTTAAATTACAAACATATTGAATTTCAATTAGTAATATTACTCGTAGCTAACTTTTCATCTTAT
The DNA here is from genome assembly GCA_002313205.1 of Laupala kohalensis. Classification (NCBI taxonomy): domain Eukaryota; kingdom Metazoa; phylum Arthropoda; class Insecta; order Orthoptera; family Trigonidiidae; genus Laupala; species Laupala kohalensis. Next base: position 376,398 of record NNCF01126938.1, read on the forward strand.
CTACGAACAGTAATGGCTTCCATACTTCAGTAGAACCTTAATGGCTATAGAACTCAACGTGAAGAGTTACAACTCTTACCGCGTCGTAATCCGATCTGTATTTGCCTGAAAGAGACACACCTTTCACCAGAATACTCACCCTCTCTGCGAGGATACTGCAGCTCAGATATGACGACACCACGGGAGATCGAGCAAGAGGAGGAGTTGCCGTGTTTGTTAGACACACTATCCTCTGCTCGCCTGTTCTCCTACAAACCCACATCCAGGCTATAGCAGCCAAAGTTCAGAGCGTGCCAGCCATGACCGTGTGTTCAATCTATCTTCCTCCGACACGAGATTTCTCGGAGCATTTCCTCAAGGATTTAATTCACCAGCTCCCTCGACCATTCCTCCTCCTCGGAGATTTCAACGCCCACAGTGTACTATGCGGCTCGTCGAGCGATTGCCCGAGGGGCCGACTGCTGAATTGTCTCTTGGAGCGGGAAGATTTATGTCTACTGTACACCGGGGAGATGACCCACTTTGCGTTTTCCACGGGGTCATGGACTGCTATAGACCTGTCAATTGTCTCTCCTGAAGTTACTGATATCTTTCAATGGAAGGTAGAAGATGATCTGCATGGTAGCGACCATCATCCTATCTGGTTGTCCTGTGCGACTGTTCCCGAATGCAAGCCACGGAAATGGATTCTCAGAAAGGCAAATTGGACACTACCGTTATCTGTCTGTCTTCAGAGAAATGGGTAGTGTCCAAAAAAGGGTCGACCATCTGAGCCAGGTGATTCATCACGCCGCTGAAGAATCCATTCCGAAAACATCCATTTTTCCGCGAAGACCTCATGTCCCCTGGTGGAACGACGCATGTCGGTCCGCCATTCGAGCAAGGCGAAGAGCATTGCGGAAATTTAAGGCTAGTCCAACTACGGAAAACCTCGCCGCATATCGGATTGCTAGAGCAAAAGCGCGCAGAACTATAAAAGAATCCAGAACCACCTCCTGGAAAGCGTTTCTGAGCACCATTAAGAGAACAACATCGTCCACTAAAGTATGGGAGTCAATCCGAAAGATATCTGGAAGGTATTCTCGAGTCCCAATATCTGGACTCAATTATCAGGGTCGGGTTCTCACCAACAACAGAGATATGGCAACAGTGATGGCTGAATACTTTGCTGACCTAACATCTACAGCAAACTGCGATCCTGAAAAAGGGAAGTAGCACAGAGCACATATTTTGATTTTCGTTCCACCAACTGGGAACCTTACAACTCTTCCTTCTCTATGTGGGACCTTGAGTCAGCTCTAGCGATTCTCCACGTCACTTCTCCTGGCCCTGATTCAATTCATTATGAAATGCTGAGACAACACAGTCTCGAGTCGAAAGAATACCTTCTAAATATCTGTATTCTTTCATGGTCCGAGGAAGTATTCCCTAATTTCTGGAAGGAAGCAACGCTTATCCCTTTACTAAAACCAGGTAAGGACAAAACGAAGATTAGTAGTTATCGAAGCATTGCCTTGACGAGTTGTGTTGGTAAAACTCTGGAGAGAATTATCAACCGACGTCTCGTCTGGTATCTTGAACGGCATGACTTGCTGAGTCGATCTCAGTGTGGTTTCAGGAAGTTCCATTCCACCCTGGACAACTTACTTCTCCTGGAATCAGCAATTCAAGATGCTTTCGTCCGAAGACAACATCTCATCGGAATATTCTTTGACATCGAGAAGGCTTACGATACTACTTGGCGTCATGGCATTTTACAACAACTCTATGCCTGGGGATTTAGAGGACGTCTTCGTCAGATGCTCATGTCCTTTTTGGATCAACGTTTCTTCCGCTATAGAATTGGAAGTGACACCTCTGATCTCCTTCTTCAAGAGAACAGTGTTCCTCATAGCTCAGTCTTGAGTGTGACCTTATTTGCAGTGGCCATAAACAGCATAACGTCTGCTGTAAAGAATCCTGTTTTACACTCTCTTTTTGTCGATGACTTTGCTATCTTTTGTTCATCACAGAGTGTCACAGGTGCGGAGCGACAAATCCAACTCGTCCTTAATAGATTATACCACTGGTCGAAAACGACAGGTTTTCGTTTCTCTGCTGAGAAAACACGCTGTGTTCTTTTCAGTAGGAGACCAAGCCTTCTGGCAGAACCTCACCTCGCCCTGGGGAACAACGTTCTCAAATTCTATCCTTTTGTGAAATTCTTAGGTCTAATCTTTGATCAGAGATTGAATTGGATTGAACATCTAACAGACCTAAGAGCAAGATCATTAAAATCTCTGAATTTATTGGTGTCTCAGTAGCAGTGAATGGGGCGCAGATCGCTACTCCCTGCACCAGTTTTATCGAGGATTCATAAGATCTCGGCTCGATTATGGCTGCGTTGTATATAGCTCTGCTCGTGCAAGCTTTTTAAAGACGTTGGATAGTGTCCACCATGCAGGAATTCGACTAGTTACGGGAGCCTACCGCACTAGTCCCATTCCGAGGTTGTATGTCGAGAGTGGCG
>NNCF01126938.1:379586-399644 GCA_002313205.1 Laupala kohalensis
GGGTCGGGGGGGTTAAAATTTGCATTATTGTTTCATCTTTCCTGTCTTCTTTCCTTTCATCCTTTGTTTCTGTAATTAGAAAATATAATATTCAGGAATATTTTTCTTTTTTTCTGATATAATGTATTGGTATCCTGTTTTATTATTTCTTTCATCTTTGTATTTACATAATTTTTGACTGCAGGAGGGTTTTTTAGTGGGTATGGTCGAAATAACCGGCGAGTCCCACACACGGGGAAGAGTCACTACGGCTCTTCTCTATGGTGCGAAACTGAATTTTTCCCTACCTGCATGGGCTCTAATTACCTTAATGTTGACGTGCCCTAAAGCCCCATTAAGAAAAAAACTAGGAACCCTTGCAAAAAATTTTGAATCAGCCTCTGCTTCAGGACCCTTAATAGGAATTGATGAGACGGTTCTTTGCTTGCTTCTGGTTTGTAAATTAGTTTATTGTCCTCCTCGTCGTCATACGCAGTTTGTACTGTTTTTTGACAAAAAAATTTATTATTACTTTGAAACCATTACATGAAACCATTTTTGCGCCTTCATGAAACTCGATGTGCACGTCCCAATGTACATAGTTCAGTCAATAGATAAGTCGTTAAACTGGATAGAGGCAATTATAATCAATGTAATTTACTAATATTTATTTCATTTTTCTACTAATTACCCTGTACATTCAGTACTAATCGTATCTCTTAACAAGTCCTTGAAAGCCGGTGGCAAATAAGTCTTCGGTTGCTGTCGCAGCCAACGAGTAACCTCTTGGATAATGGCATCATCAGTTTCAAAGTGACGGTCACTCAAATGATTGTTAAACGGCCAAAATAGATAAAAATCGCTAAGGGTTAAGTCGAGACAGTGCGGTGGAAGTTCCAAGTGCTCCCAACGAATTGTTCGTAAGAGCTTCTGCGTTGGCCTTGCCGTATGAGGGCGGGCCCACTCACACAACCGCCATCGTGCTCTGACTACCGCTGATTGACTGCGTTCCTACGAGATGTCACGAAGCCTATATAACAATGGTACATGCTTCCACCTGCTGGTGAAAATTTCGCTCTTAATTTGAAAGAGTATACGGGAAACCGACGTCTGCAACTTATATATTGATTTACACTCGTATTTAAATGAGTTTGGTTTCGTGAGACGTGGTGAGCATCGCGTTACAAAGTGAGAGGTTTTCGTTTCATTACAATGATTTTGTGACATGACTTACCTCCATACATAGCGTGGTAAGGGTATTCGCGGGCGCAGGTGCGCGTTTCAAAGAAACTTGGAGCTATGAAGCCAAGTTTCTCGATTTGCTTCCTGTGTCGGTGCATCGTCAATGCGAAGATGGTGAGGACGATAGAACCTCCCCAGGCGAACACAGACATGAGGCCAAAGTGCTTCCAAACAACGGCATCGTCTTTTTGACGGGCAGCGTTCGCCATTGCTCCCAACGGCTGCCTGCAACACCACGTGATTAGAGACCTTAACAAAAAGGGAACTGCTAAGGGTGGGTATATATTATAAGGAATTTCTCATATTTCTGGAAAATATCCCGTAGTGTTGAATCAGCTGACAGTTCGTCACATGATTGTATGGAAGAAATTTCGTTTAGAAAATATGGCTGTTATGAGAAATTAAGTGCTTTAAAGTTGTACGGAGCCGAGCCGTATATACTTATGTAACTGATCTTCTAGGACTCCAATTTTCTGAAAACCTACGCTTTAGTGTAAATTAGCATTTCAACCATTAATCATAGATTACTTTGTGACAACTTTTACAAGTCTCATCCCCCCAGGGGACTTACATCTAGTAAGTACGTGTTTGGCGAACACGGGGCCCCGAGATGAGTCTGGCATTGCTCCCACTTACTTGTACTATGCTCCTTCCTTTCTCTTTTTTAACTTCCTTTGGTCACCTCTTGTTCTTTTCGATCCCGACGCTATTAGGGCTACGGTATCTTTCATTTTCCTCTCTTCTTCTTTTTTTTTAATGTTTGTAGGAAAGTTTTGCGATATGTTGGAATTTGTGTTTTGATGTATTGTAATTCAGGAGGGTTTTTAGTGGGTATGGCTGAGTCTTTCGGAGAGTCCCACACGCGGGGAGAGTCATGTTGGCTCTCCCTAGTGCGTAACTGCTTTTTCCAAACCTGTACGAGTTTTAAGGGCTTTAATGACCTCGCTGTTGACGAACCCTAAAACCCCACAAAAAAAAAAAATCACGTTTCATCTCCGGTAGACGAGTAAAGGGAAATTTGAACTATACGAACGCGATACGTTTAAGTCTTTAATTGGGTTATGCGCTTATCACTTCTCGGTCGCAATATACTAAAGTATTAATGGTTTCTTTAAACCTTTTATCCTACTTCTATTCTGACCTTCATTTATCATGTTGTATTCTGTGTTAGCAATAATTACAAAACACATTTCCAATATTACAACGAACAATATACGTATTTCGTTTGCTTTCGTGATTATGAACAGCGATTTGTTACAAAATATTGGGAAAATATAAAACGAAGATTGTACAACAAAAGTATTTAATGCATTAATTTCTGTTATATTTTTTCTAAGTTTGAAAAAATTGAGTATCTTAACCAGAAAATCTCAAGTATCGCGTTGTTTCCGTATAGAGTTGACGAGAGGTATCAGAAGTGTACATCGACGCATCACTGTAATGAATCTTAAAGTAATTTCTTCCTTGTTATATGCACTTGCAAAATCGGACAAGGAAAAGTCGCAGTGAACCACTACAGGAAGAAAATTGAAAAACATGAACACGAATTAAATTTGTTTTTAGTTTCTACTTACCTGAATCCTTTCGCCATGTTAACTGTTATTGAGGTTAGCCAAAAATTTCCGGCCATCATGAAGAAATAGACAGAGTACACTGTGAAATAGAGAAGTTATTGAATACACAATGGTATATGCCATCTGTTTTCAATGTAATAAAAATTCCACAATTATGGAAACATCTGGAATATTGGGATGAATTATGGAGTGAGCAATTGAAGAATGTACTATTGACATAGAACTTGACGTATACCGGAGGTCGGGATAATTTGAACGTCCAGGACAAAGTGAATACATTTCCCTAGTATTAATTCCCTATTTTCTGCTTATCCATTGCAATAGTATAACTACTTAGGCTTATCATTTTTATATTAATAAGTTACAAAATATATCCAACTTTAATTTACATTTAAAAAAATTTAATTTAAAAATTACTTTATTTTCATTGCTTCAGCCAGGATTATTGCTTTCATCAGGTGTTTATATAAATCATGTTGTAGCCCAGTAAAATGCCATGACGCATATGTTACCAAAATGCATCCTGAGAGAACCATCACTCACATTATTTGGTCCTAAGCCAATAGTATGAGAATAGTTACACGTCTATCATTTTCATCGCAAAATTTAATACCATTATAAGATAAAAAGGAAGTTAATGTGCCGCTATTTTTGCGTCGCAGTATATTATGCTGGCACCAAGTCAATGTGTCAGTCGCAAATATTTGTTCCCCTTATACCGTTTTAAATTACGAGCTAAGTTTTTGACAGCAGATGGCAACATGAGTATACTTCTCGTATAGGCTGCGTGACATCTCGGAGGCACGCAGTCCGTCGGAGGCAGCCTGTGCAGGATGGCGGTTGTATTGTATGAGTGTGCCGATCTCATATAGCAAGAGCAACGCAGGAGTTGTTACGAACATTTTGTTGGGAGCGCTTGGAACATCCTCTGTACAGTCCCAACTTAGCCCTTAGTTATATTCATCTTTTTGAGGCTCTAAAAAATCTTTTGGGTGACTGTCATTTGGAAACAGTTGATTCCTTATTCTTAGAGATTACTCGTTGGCTGCGACAGCAACAAATATATTTTTTACGACCAGCTCTCAAGGACTAGTAAAGAGATGGGATAAGTGTCTGAAAATACAGGGTGATTATGGTAAATAATGAAATAAATGTCAGGAAATCACATTGATTATTACTGTATGTATCGCGCTTTACGAATTATTTATTGATTTATCTACGTGTTTGTATCAACCGTACTAACTAGGTGAGCCGAGATTTGCCCAGTAGCGTGCGCCCGAACGAGAATTATTGATATTCTCTTTCATTAACCTAGATTTGGAGGTTTTTATTCTCTAAATTTTGTTTTTAAACAATGGAAGAATTTCTATGGACTGGAAAAACGAAACACTTTTCAGATTTATAGAATTACATCAAATGCATCCTTGAATTTGGACATTTTAAATAACATCCATCCGCGTCTTGTTTGCCATTTTCCTTTCGTAACTTTATATTTATGAAACATGTATTGATAACAAAAATTAAAGAAAAAATGCTCGCTCCCGCTATCAACAAGACCATGTTTGGCGTAAGCAAAGATACTCGGCATGATGAGTTATTGGCTCGTTCGGTCCATGTGTGGATGGGATGTTTGTGATAGTTGTGAATACGTCAAATATTTTAATAAATGCTGCGATTAAGCTGCACAGATACTCTATGCCAAGTGAAGTGTCATCATTAAAAGCAATAATTATCTTACAGTAGTTGTCGCAAGAGGTGTTGAATCGTTGTGATGACCTGAAGGCCCACGTGACTTGCAGGGCGTTGGCGGCAGCCAGACACAAGGCATGGCAGGCGAGGGCTCGCCCATGGGCACTGCGTCTGGTGTCTTCCTGCAGCACCGCCGCCATAACCGCCCCCGCCAATAGGATTGCAGACACCACCTTCAAAGGCAGGACAATCTCGAACACTTCCGCTGACGGATTGTCGATGCAGCGTCCCACCACTTCTTCCTGATACCAACAGTAGAATTCCTCGTTTGTTTTCACATCTGAATTGAGTTTATTCTTGTTTAGGAATCATATGATGATCAGGGCTCGGATTTTGCATGTTTTTGATATTTAAAAAACGAGACTTTGTATGACTTTGAGGAGTCGATTTCTAGCGTTTTTAATCTCTTCAGACCGTTTTTATTCAAAGAAATTGTGCATATTTTCAAAGATTTTTGTTCTCATATAATGCATATTAGAAGTCTGAAATTGTTGGATTAAATTACAGTAATCAAACAGAATTCACATGTTTGTTTTTTGAATATGACTCAGACTATATGAACGAACTCGGTGATATTATTAGACTAACCCGAATTCCACTCGCACTTTCTTAGTTATAAGTAGTAATATACGTAACTCGTTTGTATAACTTTGAGGAGTCGGTTTCTAGCGTTTTTAACCTCTTCAGACCGTTTTAATTCATATTTATAATTTTTAGTGCATGTTTTATGTGAATTCTTTGAACTTCTTTGAGTGCAAACTTGCCAAATTTTTTTCTATGTTCCGTAAGTAAGTATTTATTTAGCCCTGAATTCTTATAACCAAATACATGGGATCGGATCTAATGGGGGAAGGAAGCGCGTCCCCTGGGCGCCAGAGCCAAAAAAAAAATGGGAAACACTGAATGTTTGGGGCGCCAAAGAAATATTTTTTTTAAATATACGTCTCTCTCTTCAGTCATCAAAATATTTTTAAAAATATTTTCCTTTTTAGGAAGCTTGACTGATCATTTAAGAAATGAAATATACAGTGCTTTAGTCGGGAACGTCCCGAACAGCGTTATAATCCAGAAGTTTGGTGACAATTCGCTAGAAGTTTATCTGTAAGAAATCTTGATATAGTATTGCCAAAGGGATAATGTGCTACAAAGTCTGTTTTGTGCGTTTATACTTTGGTGTAAGTAGAGGAATGTATTTAATTTATAATTTATTTTACATGATACTCTAGTGATAAATATGTACCTTCGTGGGGGGGGGGGGGAATCCAAAGCTTGTTTCTCCCCCTGAAAATAAATGTAGTTCCAGCACTGCATACACAGCTTTGTAATTTAGACATAATATTGTGTTAAATTATTTCAGTTTAACGATACATCAACAAAAGGTACAGAGAATGTTCCTCCGACGGACAGCGGTGGTCGAGTGGTAACGTCTTCGCTTCCACGATCCCATTGGCTGAGCGGTAGAGCGTGAGTTTAAACCCTGCTCGGCCATATTGGGAGAGTTTTTTCTGCTGGGTTTTCCCCCACCTACTCCAGACAAATGTCGGTTCGGTACCATAAGTTTTCCGGCACCCCAATAACTCTCCTTCCCAATTCTCTAAACCATGTCCAAGGGTTAGGTAGAAGAACAAGCCTCATGGCCTGAACCTCGTCAGAAGGTATTAAATAAATAAATAAATAAATAATGTACTTCAACATATAATGTACTGATATATAGAGCTGGGCATTGAGGTTTAATGTAGATGATTCGGAGGCCGTAGATAAATAATTCACTGCAGTCATTCGCGCCGTTATGTAATAGAAACTTGATCTAAATAGCTGATATCTTCCGAGGAAAGGGTGAAGAATAACTCGTCGAGACAGAATTCTTTACTTAAAGAGAAAAGAAATCAATAATGCGATACCTGCTGTCCGTCGTGAGTCATCTGGAAGTCATTGCAATAGAAGACTGTCTTCCAGCGATCTTTGTGCGTCGTGTATTTCCCACTGAAGTTCTGAATCGCTTCGGAGGAGTTGATTGGCAAAGTGGAAAATCTTGCGCAATTGGTTTTTGTCGGCAGTTTCACGTTCGATGCTGGAGTGATTGTAGGATCAAAGCGATCCTTTACTTCGGATGAACCTGCAGACACAAAACGAAAGAATCATTGATTTAGTACTGACGGTCAAACAATAATAAGGATAAGTAACCAATCGAGCGAATGTGCGGCGTTACGGGGAAATGTCTAGCATAGCTTCACCCATTCTTGGCGATATTCCAAGTCATCGAGAGAAAGACTTTGTATTCGGTGGAAAAGCTAACTTCGAGTATCTTCCTTGCAGCCAATGGTTAAAAATCAAGCTATTTTCCGTCACAGTTTTACAAATTGGCTGATGTATGCGATAGCATCCGAACGTAATCTAATTGAGATTCCATATACAGAAGTAAAATACGCACGTGTCTATAGCGTGAGGAAGAGTCGGTAATGCTAGCATTGGCACCTTGACATGATCTTTAGCCTTCTGCTACAATACTATTCTTTCGCCTTCTGTACTGTATAAATGATGCTTTACTTTGATTTACGGCGAGGTTCGAGACTTGAAGCCTCGTCTACCACGTATCTACATTTTTGAATGGAGGAGAGAAGCTGGGTTCCCGTAGTAGATAAGGAATGACCTTTGGTCAGCGGGTATAGAGTGATTGAGAAGTATCCCTGTGAAAATCTTTACCCGGTTGGGCGGCGCCGAGGATCCAACACGTTCTTCGCTCTACATTAATTTGAGACCGAAAAAGGATCTCTTTGGACAGTTTCTTTTTGATCAATATGTGCCAGAAAGATTACATTTGAAAGACTTTTTGGAAAATGCGATTTTTTTCTTTGCCCATTGTATGCAAATGTCGGAAATGTTGCACTTTCTCCACTTGACATTTTCACATATTAACTATTGGCAATGAAAAATTCGTTACGTATCCTCAAATACAATACTTGAAATTAAAAGGAAATAATCCCATTTTTCAAAAAACACATAGCATCCTGGATTACAAAAATATAAAAGGAGAATGTAATGTACTAATGCACCTATCAAATAAAAATTATTGGAATTATTAAATTCTAATGAAAAGACGTTGATTTCTTCCTACCATTGTTTCTCGGATGTATTATTTAAAATGTGGATACTTTCTGGTTCGTGTAACAAATTCGTTTGTGTGTGAATTCACATAACGTATTTCGACTGAAATATTTCTATCGCTGTGAATGAACAAGGTACGAGGAAAAATAATATTACCTAGAGTCCAGTCTGATCCATTATGTTTGACACAATATCCTTTGGGGGAAATTATCTCGCCCGGGTAACAGCATTTCACGGCATAATCTTGTAAAAACTCATCCACCACTAAAAGAACTCTTCCTACGTTATCTACAAAGTCAAAACAAAAATCTGATGATTTATAATTCAGCGTTTCTCTAGAGAGCAACGGTAGACTCAATGTGACGTATGGAAAACGCCGGACACTATGCACCAATGTCCACACGTCCTCATCGAAAACCGCAACGAGTGGTTTTCCCTGGATGTCTAGAAGCCTCGCGAACCGCACACCCATCTTCTGTCTATGAAACGTTTTCGGTAGCCAAAACGCATCCTTGGGGCTTTCCCGCCAATCGACTGTGTCGAATCGCAGATTTTGAGACACAGCAGTCGCACCGGGTCGCTTGGTGAAAACAGATGCGTCCTTGGTGAACTGCTCGTCTGCAATAAGAAATAACATACCTTTCATTCGATACAATGACATAAAACCCAAACCATCTATATCCAAATTTTCTTGATTACAGTGTTAGTAAATAGGAAATGTGGCGTGCTATTGAAGCTCATCTACGTGGGGCGATAGAGTACCTGGGTTTCCCTACAACTTGGTCCATATGAAGGTGTTAATAAGAGTAGTTAGTAATAGTATAATTAATGATACTGGGTGTAGTAGGAGGTGATAGAATATGGAGGGTTCTCTTTTCAATTATCAAAGCTATATGAATTTGGGCATTGAATTGAAAAGTTAAAAATATTTCTACTTTAACCGGCAATTTAATCGGGAGTAACTTAGCGGCAAGCAAACAAGCTAGCCCTTAGATCTCAGAGGGGTAACGCATGTTTCTCGACTGAATTTCTCACAAATCCCGTGGTCTAGCATAAATTACGATACATGGAAACACTAATCGTAAATAACTGTACGACGACTCACTTCTCTCGAATATCAAAACTTGATTCACACTTCTTTGACATTCTGTTATTGAGAAACTTCTCAAAAGTACATTATTGAAATTTTACGATACATTGTACTACTGTTTTAAAATTTTGTTTCATTCGACTATTGGGAAAAGTGAACCGTCAGCAAATAATGTAACATAAGTAGTTTATTTTATCACAATATGAGCTTGGATATCTGTTTATTGCAAATATTGGTTACATCGAGTATCCGGATATTCTCCGAATAAGAAAATAACATCTTCAAGAGCAGACCAGGACAGGCAGACTATCTGAGTAGATGTTTTTACATCTTTGACGAAGACTGTAAGTTGCGTATTTAATTTTACATTTCGGAGCAATACTATAACTTGATACTTCAATGGGTTGGTATACTAAAATATGAATGTGTAAATGTACTCTGACTTTCCGTCTAAATCAGTGAACGCATGTCAGTGAAAGACGGCGGTGAAAACAGTGCGGCAGACATTGAAATTTGGAAAGAACCGCGTGTTCTGTGAATACATTGCTACAATTTATTCGAAAGAAAAATGAAGATTTTGAGCATTTACTCTCAAGCTAAGAACATTATACGATATATTACTGGAACCCGGAACATATCTACATAAATAAATATGAAACTGTGCATTAAAATTCTGGATATTTCTGGAAACTGATTTGGGTAATTACCAATAAGTTAATTCAGTAGTTGACGAAATAGAGAAATAAATTAATGATCAAAAAGCAACTACAAACCTCAGGTGAATACGTGATGATCAATAAACTAATAAAGCTTAAACTTAAAAACTAACTTACTCTACGGAAGGAAGTACGGGAGCAATGGTATTTCATCATTTCCGATCAAGAACCGTAAGGCCGAGACGGATTTGACATTTCAGCAAACAACTATAATAAATATACTGTTATAATATTAACAGCATACCAACAAATTTGCATTAATAAAAACCAAAAAAGTCAGTTCACAAGTACGTACTATTATCAAACTACAGATTATTCTGAAAATATTGTTTAAAATTCGGAATTCGAAATCAATTATTTCAATACACCCCCTTCCCAAAACGAGAACCTAGAGAAGCGTTAGCGTTCTGCGTTTATAGTGGAATATAAAAGTGTTTCTTGAAGAGACATCTATCCCATCTCGTATGAACACCATGACCAATAGCTAAAAAAATTGTAAGAAAAAAATGGGGGCGCAAAATTTCATCTCACCCGAAAGCAATTTTTTACATTTCGGAGCAATACTATAACTTGATACTTCAATGGGTTGGTATACTAAAATATGAATGTGTAAATGTACTCTCTCATGTAGAAATAGAAAGGAAGATTAGTCCAAAAAATTTAAGTCGCGAGATTTCTCGATATCCATATTTGTCGGATATATCCCGTTTGTATGAAAATTGGAAAAAGGTCTTAGGGAAGGTGTTTGCAAAAAATTTGAATCTCCATGTTCTTCGATCTTCTTGCACAGCCGCTCACTTCCGGACATTTAAAAAAAGAAAAGTCTTTATGAATTCCGGAATAATCATTCGGAAATGTATTAGTGGAAGTAGAAACGAACATGACACATAATATAAGATTATGAACGGGGACAGATAATGAATATAATGATAAAAGTATGTAGTGAAAAAGTAAGGAGTAAAGAGAATTGGTCAAAGTTACTTAACGATTTTGTATTTTTTTCTTGCTTTGTTTTACAGCAAGTCGCTAATCCCATTGCACCCACAGGATTTGTACGCGAGATGCAGTATACACGGATTTCTCTATAATAATTATAAACTGCTCTTCGAGTTACTACCGCGACATATCCGAGGAAGTGCAAATAATATTTCGTAATGTCAAGTTTTTCAATATGCATATATTATATATTAAATGTCAAGATTTCGGTCGCTTGTTAAATAGCAGAAGATAGGTTGTTAAATTATTTAATTACCTCTCCGTCTATAACAATGCAGCACGTAAATTTGGTCATTAGCTACTCCTGATTTCAGGACTTTTGAATCTCGTGTTATTTTGACATAAGCTTTGGAATAAGCGCGTGACATACCTTGAGCAAGATATAGGTTTTGAAATGATTTCATATACGACAGGTGATCAATGTTAGTTAACAATGTATTTCAAACAATGTTAACAATGTTAACAATGTAATTAACTTGAATAGTTTTGTCAACTTGTCATTTTTAATTACACCAACAAACAGTCACCAATACCGTCTACGAGTATATTAAATGTTAAAATTGTTAGTGTATTTTCAACCCCGGAATTGAGGAAGAAATGGTGGAAATCATGTGTAAAGCGTTTGAGATACCGCAAAAATGATAATACAGAAATAATAAACGAACAATTAGAATAAGGACAGTGTTCCTTGATTATCCTATCACAGGTAAAAATACGAGGAAAATTCCGGCGCTCATCAACGAAGGATGTGTTTTTAGAGTTTATGCCTTGTAAAAACTATATCAATTTCTTAATTCCCCTAATGAACGCACACCTTTTAACACCTTTTTTTTCTTGGGTTCTATTTCTGTCGTCGTGTTGTCTCTTTTGTGTCTTTTTATCTCCTCCAGGTGACATGCGTTCGTGTGTGGTTCTGGTTCTGTATCAATGCGCTACGAATCACCTCTCCAACTTCCCACGAGGAGTTTTGGAACATTCTGATCGCATGTTAATCACATTTGAGTAGTATTTTCTTACAATGTTACATGATGTATTTTGCGTTATATACAAAGTAATTCGCTTTCCTCTTATATGAATGTGACATAACACCCCTTATAAGACACCAGTAAGACATTCTTCATTTGCCAGCGTAGTCTTGGATTCGGTGGTTTTATCCCGAAAGTATTTATGTACAAAAATTTCTAGTTAAATTGATTCATTGATATAAGGGTAGATGTCTTTCGTCGATGGTAATATTTCCATTATAAATATAGATACGAAAAAATACAACGGGAAGGCCGAAATGATTATTTTTTTATAAATCTCAAGAGAAAAATGAAAAAAAATAAGATTTTGAGCTTCCATACTGGTAATACCCCAATTTAAAATTCGATTCTTTTACATATTTCTAAATACAGCTTGCAGTTAGAGTGATGTGCGGAGGGAACAGGAGCATTTCGAAGGACTCTCGCCAAGATCCTTATAAGTTGAATATGAGATGTATTTTCCTCTTACCTTTCCTGCCGCACTTGTATATGTCGAATACACCTGCCAACAAAGCTACAGGAGCCAGAGGTCCTTCGGAGACTGCATCGTAGCAGAAGAAATAAGTCATACCGTTTGTCACTTGGAAGGACTCGTTCACTTTCTGGATTGCAATAACAGGACCCTTACTGAATTTCGCTATGAACAACCGTGATTGCGCATGCTTATACACATTTGCCACTGTATTCCACTTGAACACCAGAGAACTGTTCATGAAGTTATATCCCACCTTAATTATGAAATCGGAGTATGCGGAAGGAAACGGGTTGAAATCTTCTGCATTTTTAACGGGATATATAATTTCCTGCTTTAAATCTTGACGAACTTTGCCCGGAATGAGTTCACACTTATCGCCTTTAGCGTTTAGCCGTTCACCTTTAGCGCAGCACTTAGGCAGTTCTTTTAATCTCACACTGTATATATGGATCCGCGTTTTATTATGGTAATCGATACATTCTCGTTTTTCATCAATTAATTCAGAAATTAATTTCTTCTTGAATGCATGTAAAGAATTGTTGTACTCTAAGTCAACTTTGAGTCTTGCTGTGATATCGAGTTCTGTGTCTGACAAAGTACTATACTTCACTGAACCATTCAGTCCTAGCGCATTGACCCGGTCCCGGAAATAATTTACGTCGGTCTGAGAATAATTTTCTTTTAAATCACCGGAATGATGATTATAAATACATGATTTTAGATCAGAATCAAGTTGTTCGTTTACTGCACAACACTTATTGACAACGTGAGTTGATGTGGCGAAAATGATTTGAATGATTAAGAGATACACTGTTCGGAAACAACACATGTTGGCGAATGGTCGCAGACCTCCTGCGTGTGGCGCGCTTCCTTGCACCTCCAACCTCGATCTAATTCAAGAGGTATTGCTGACGGCGATCGCACTGGAAAAACTGAGCGCGTCAAGGTCTACCGATGCAGGTTCGCCAACTCCAATGAGTAAAACCTGGACATAATACTTTCTGTATGGGGGTCGAAATAGTGGGAACCGATCTGCCGTCATATGAGACCGTTATGCTAGTGCATTCAAAAGACATAGTTATTTGTGATTTCGATAATACTGGCGGGTAATACTGTGATCAAGTATAACTCCTTGCTCCTCCTGGTGATACGATAACATTCTCTAGATTTGAACGAAAGTCAAATTCTCTTCTCGGAGAGAACATGTACCCCATTTGGTTTTCATCATCGTAGGTATCAAATAAACAAACAATATATAATTTTTATATTTTAGTTTATTAAGATGAGTTTCTGATCTTTTTCACTTATCTCTATCACTTTTTCTTCTGTTTTATCCATCTCCATAACATGAGCACGGCTCCCACTTTTTGTCCGGAGACGCACCGGACGTTTTAGTTCGAACGGATGAGGACGACTATAATTTGTAGAAGTGGGATGGGAGTGGGGGTAGGTTGTAGCATAAGTTCATTTACCGAACCGAGCCAAAAGATTTTGGAGGGGGAAGTACGTGTGTCTTTTACGATACTATGAGAGTACTATAAGCTAATGAAGCACATAACCAATTATGAAACAAGTAATATTATCTATTATTTTTTAATAAAAATAACTATAACTGTAATTCACGAATTATACTGTATTACAAATTTATGAATCATTTATTATACCAATTGTAATTGAAACGATGTTTTTAAGAACGATCTATATTTACCTAGAGTTCTCAACTTTGCAACAGTTTTCGTCGAGTATCGATCTGAATTGTCCTGAAAACACAAATTCCATACTGTTGTTAAAACAAAATTGTGATACTTGTGACATTTAAAACGAACTAGCACATTCACAAACTGACGCCTGTTCGCTTATATTGTTTTAAAGTAGCATCCTAAGAAACGTACCAGTTAAATTGCCGTTTTTTGAGAGAACTATCTCCTTATTACATATATGTACTACTTTCAATTTAATAATTGTCTAATATATCTTTCGTTATTATATTAATATCTTATCGTGTTACATTAACTTATAACTTTTTTGAGTGAGACACTCGTGGAAAATTACCATTACGACAATATGTAGAACCGACTAGTAAAAAATGACATATTTGCTAACGTAATATACAATACGTAAATTAAACTCAAAAAATATATACTCCTGTAGGAAAGCAAATAAATATTGTAGATGTGGAGTGTATTATTTGTATCAAATGAGTTATAATCCTGTTAAAAAGAGGATGTGTGGATCAATATACATGCTAGTTGTTTGTAGAGGATTAGCGTTTTGGAGAACGATGAAATTCGATTTATATAATGTATATAAGAATAATAATACGCAAGAAACGTTGTACTCTCAGACTTAGTAAAAAAAATATTCGTAACTCTTGTTTCTCCATCCTCAATTGTTCCGTTCTATCATAGTTTACACGCGTGTGACTTCCTTCTTTCTATTCAAAACACTTTTGACTGTCTGACTTCGATGGTTATTGTGAATTTTACCTCCTATATTCTATAATAACCATTGCGGTATTAGCATGTCATTAAAGTTCCCCGTCTTGTAAAAAGTAGCAACTGGAGAGAATATGTCCGAGATCTCTGAAGTGTGATACGTGCAGAAAGAGGAGGTAATAAATCTGCCTGTGATCACCAATTTCATAGCACATTACGTCAAAAGCATTTCACATTGACCCTTCTCAACTCATATTGGTTTTTGTAGGCACGGTTGTAGGAATGTAGTTGTGAAAGAATGTTAAATAAGGGTAAACTAATTATTCTTGCCCACACCGTAGGTTTTCCGTGGTTCCCAACGATGCTCTAGGGTTAGCCAAACTTCCCCGACGTCATAACATTCCCTAATTCGCGATGTTAATTTTTAACATGTTATTCCATGAAACAGTCAATTTCTACTCTTGATTTGGCTTTCTTTTTTGCTGTGTGAAATATGTAGATCTCCATACCACCATTAGCATGTCATAATCCTTATTATTGCACTAAAACCACTTACTGATCATTTAGTTACACCCTTTTGGATTAAGATATATTTATCTACTGATTTACATCACTCTTATTCCACACATCTTGGCAATTTTGTTGGGGACGAAAAATGATGCACTGCTCTCAGGCCCCACTGGGTTCACCACTCACATCTCCCTCTAACTAACGGAATGATGTATGAGGTTAAATATTGACTTACCTCAGTTTTTTTATTTTCTTGACTTACAACACTGTGATTCTCACCAGCTCATATGTAAGTATCTTACTTAAAAAGAATAGTATTGGAGTTACTTGTTTATTTCCATTAAACGTATTCTCAACAGGTTATTACTCTTTTTATGAAATTCGTACGCAAATTTTCACCGCTCGACTTGACAGGATAGTAGGTTTTTAAATCATTTAGAATAATACGAATGAAACTAAGCAAAAAAAAAAAGAAAGAAAAAACAAACCTCTTTGACACATTATATCATGTCTTTTGAAAAGTGCAATTACTTGGTTATTTCTGGAGGCCACAGAAATTGTAATTAACGCATTTGTTTTATGCATTTAAAATGTTGTGAATGGTGTAAAAAAATTTTATTTTGTTAATGTTATGCAAAGCGTATCTAAATATGTGAATAAATGTATTAAAATACAATTTAAGAGAAATTTATCTCTAGATTTGAATGTGCTCTTACTTGATGATGTATATTACTGTGTCTGTAACTGCATGTAACACCATTGTTTAACTAAATTTATTCAAGCAGTTAGTTTTAACGTCTAATCCTTTGAACTAGTTTCTGTAACCGAAAGTTAAATTGTTCTTTTAGATCCCGACGCTTTTAGGGCTAGGGTATCTTTCATTTTCCTCTTTCCTCTTCTTTAAAAAAAAATGTTTTTAGGAAAGTGTTTTTAGATATGATGGAATTTGTGTTTTGAGTTGTAATGCAGGAGGGTTTTTAGTGGGTATGGCTGAGTCTTTCGGCGAGTCCCACACGCGGGGAGAGTCATGTTGGCTCTCCCTAGTGCGTAACTGCNCGTTTTAAGGGCTCTAATGATCTCGCATTTGACGAGCCCTAGAGCCCCACAAAACAAAACAAAAAATCATTTGGACCTAATTATTTCATTTTCCATTCCAGTGAAATTTGCATATCCCAGTTAATCTCTGTTTGAGATGACGAGAGCGATTCACAGAGTTCCGTAAAGATTCTCCGCTTGTGGTAGTCATGTATAACATGGATCAGACGTAAGAACTTTAATGAGGGTAAACTGTTCTTAAGCAAGGTAGAATCGCTGTCGACCTAGTCCACGTATGGAATGCTGGAAGTTTCACAGTTAGGGCATTTCACGCGTAGCGGATAACCAAAATGAGAAAATAATAAATAAATCACTCAAGTTGTTTCTTTAACATGTGTGACACTCTTCGGCAAGTTCTTAATACGAATATTAAGTGATTTTTCTGTGTGATGCCTTATTGTGATTTTTGCATATTTGACGCCTTATGTATCTCTCGAGAGTAATTCAACTAAAGATGTAAAATTTAGGTTTTATTTCGTACAAAAGGGAACAAACTAAATAACAAATACAATTAAATTTTTTACAAACTTGAACAATTTTAATGCTTTTGAAAATTACCAAGCGATCCTTTATACTGTAATGAGTATGGTTTTTTTTCTCATAGGGATTGGGATAAAATATATAGAATCGAAATAGGAATTGAATGAATTTGGGGATCGACTCTTGACTAGTTATTGCTGTATTGCAAATAGACCCTCCGTTATGATGTGGTCTGCTATAATGAGGTTCTTCTGTATTTCCAAAGTAATCAGTGGGTAGTGCTAGAACTTGGAAAATATTCTGTTGAATTATAAAAGAGTATGAATTTTTTGTTGATGCATAAAACATTATACTGTGGTTTCTGTTTTTAAATAGAAAAAGTATTGTTCAATTTTTTAAATGTTAAACTGTCAGGAGCACTTTGGCTTTAAAAACACTTGTGTAACCACTACTAAAGTGTTTTAGTAGCCACAGTCAGAATGATTCCTCGGAGAAGAACAAATATTTGCAAAACTTTTAAAAGAAGAACACATTACAATGGTGTTTGCCATCCTTGCTTCATGCAAAACTGTCTTGTTCACGAATACATTACCCGCAATACGCATAATATTCATCGTCCTAAAGTGTCATCCTCTCTTTGTCATAGAGGGTCATATTATTCGGTAACCGTTCTATATAATTCCCTCCCCAAAGGCATCAAAGATACTATTAAATTCAATCGTTTCAAACCCGCGATTAAAATCTACCTACTGCACCAATACTTGTACTACGTACAAGTTAAAGAACTTATTGATTTTAATCAAAGTTAAATTCGTCTTAAGCTTTATCACGCCGTTGCAGTTGTATTTTCAAAATAACTGATAATTTTAGAACTATCTTCCTGGAGATTGTATTGTATCTTATTTTTCATATAAGTTTATTTTAATATGTACTCAACGTTGGCAGGTTGTGTACATTGATTTAGTAGTTCCACCCCGACCCAAGATTTTTTTTCTCCGGTTTCCCTTCGGCCAGAGACGGATATTTGGATACAGACTCACTAGAATCTTGTCTAGGGACGGCACAACTGAAATAATAAACCTTGAATTTAGTTACATTAACAGATGCGATTTATAACTATATTCTGAATAATATATTGTTTATAATAATACGTACTTGTGCAATAACGTTGTTTTATTAAATACAAATTTGTTGGTATTCTATTGTTACTATAATACGTATTGAACTATTTTTATTCGTATCTTAAAAGAGTGCGGAAAAGTTAACTCCACCTCTGCTTTAGGTCCCTCGATGCGAATTGATGGGATAGTCGCGTGCTTGCTTCGGGAGACTAAATTATTGTCCTCCACGTAGTGATGCGCAGTTTGTAACTGCTTTTTTCAACAACAAAATTTATATTAGTATTAGCACAATATTTGTTATTGCATAATATATAAACTTCCCCTCAAATAAACTGGTTTCATTGGCAAAGAAAATATTTTAAAAAGTGCTATTATTTTTGTTTATACAGTATTTAAAATAATGGCGAAGATAGTACTTAGATTAATATTTATCCTTTCTATCATTCTCTAGTTACGAAAGTTCTTCATTGCTTCCTCCGCTGTTTATCATTTTTTACTTCCTGTTGATTATCAGCTGTTTTGTTTTTGTGGCTGCAGTTGATAGGATGTACCAAAATATATGGGTGAGTCTCACTGTGCATGTTACATTGCATTGTAACTACTGAATAAAATTTGAATGTGTTTGACATTAGCATATCACTTAAAGTCAATAGTATCCTCAAACACTCTTAATACACAAAACAATAATAATAATAATAATAATAATAATAATAATAATAATAATTTGGAGGAGTTGCTAGTCTCCTACCAACTGATCAGCACCAAAAAGCTCATCAAACTAACAAGATTAATGTATAAAAATGTCGTTCTACAGTATACAAACCAAATAGAAGAACTCAAAGACTAGCAACATGTGATATGAATTGCAGCATTAATAACCAGCGAGATGTGTATAGTCAATTTCTACTCTTGATTTGGCCGGAAATCTTTTTTTAATTTATTTATTGGAATTTTTTTACGTACCAATTATTCTTGTACTACTTTTAAATGCTACTAGAAATTCGTTACTGGTAAATTTTAGGGTTTAGTTATTACATACTACCTCGATCCAGAGCTTATTTAATAATAATAATTACAAAAAGGTTTATAATAATGATAACAAAGTTACAAAGTTTGAAACATACATGACGGGCTATAGAATTAAAAAGTATTCAAAATTTCTTGAAATCTACTCAGAATACTCGGGAATAATTATCGAACAAAATCTTGGTGACTGAAAGCGAACAATAATCAACCCACACCTATTGGCTGGAGAAGTGATCAATCAGATAATAAAGGAAAAGCAATGATGACCACATTAATCAAACTTATCCAAAAAACTCCGAAGAAACCATTTATAATATTCCAACAAGTTCCAGCATAATCAGAAATTATGTGTCAGAAAATGATGCTCAAATGGAAGACCCACTAATATCAGCAATAAAGCATGAATTTTATGCTTCATACACAACGTATTATGGAACTGATCCTACTGTGAAGCCTAAGCTCGTGAAACCAAAGAACAGGGAAAATGATGGAGAGTATACATATTCTTAATTCAGAATTTTGTCATTAGAACTAAATCAAAGGAAATCACCTGCAGAACTTCACCACATTGTATATTGTGCCGCATGAGCAGTGTGAATCTTGCTAAGACCATCCCAAGGAACCGTAGAGAACTTAAGAAATAATCACAAAAAAAAAAAAATACCAAATGGCATATTAGACTAGAAAAGCGTATTAAGGTGTTAAAAGAAGCTTAAGCTTGGAAGACTTGCACAGTTTAAGAAAGGTGTTAGAACAAATAAACTTAAAAAGCGAGTGCAGAAATTTATTAAGCCAGTAGCATTGGAAAAAATATAAGAGTGTGAATTAACAGAAATTCTTGATAAACATGCTCTACAATCAGCTGTCTATTCTAAAAGACTCCGAGGGCACAGAGCAATCACAGCTAGTGAATGATGAAACGCCGGATTTCAGGACCAAAAGTTGTTTTACAGGAAACTTCAAGCTACCCACCAACGCAAATGCAATGAAAGAAACATCAGTTGTGTTCCCGCTTAGCAACAATTCACCAATTTCCTTCACAAGGTAATATATTACAGTTTTTTCAAAGCTTGTTTAATTCGACCACCCGACACAAAAACATTACTGCTTCTTTCGTGTACTACTACTGACATTCCTTGATTTCATTTTAAAAAGAATTGATTTGTCCCAACCCTTTAAATTCTACACTCTTTACGCGGGATTCTCTGTTCCATATCATTTCTTTTCATTGATTCGCAGATATAATTACTTTGTTGCTCACAATCTCTAATTCTTTTGGGTCTAATCGTAAAAATAAATACGTTAGTACTAAAAAAAAAATTCTAAAAACAATTTAGTTCATATCGATAAATTTCAAAAACATGTTTTGACATTTTTTCCTATTATATTTATATATATATATATATATATATATATATATATATATATATATATATATAT
>NNCF01126938.1:399663-438271 GCA_002313205.1 Laupala kohalensis
CTGGTGTTCGAGCAACAAACAAAACACTTTATTATTCATAATTATTCTAAATTAATTAATACACATAATACTGGTAAATAATCACAATGGTACACATTACTTCACCTACTGCGCTGTTGGAATGTCTTATTGAACGTCGTTTTACATAGTACTCACCAAGATCTTCTTGATTGTGGGCTCCTCTGTTCATTACCCTCTCCTTACCATTAAACACTTTAATTCTTGCACTCGGCCAACTGACATTTAGTTAACAATTTATGGTTTACAAGGCCCAAAATAACATTAACAAATTGCTTCTACACTATTACATAATACGCAAGATGTCTCGTGATGTCGGACTGGATGAAGACATGGTCAATTTTGTGTTCCTGTAATGTACTCCCGTTCCTCGTTAATGTTCATTCCCTCTCTTCCGCCTAATGATTTTTCCCCGTGCCAATAACTTCCTATGTCTGTCTCTTTTCAGAGTTGCCTGACTCACTTCGTACTAATTTGTTATTTCGTCCTTTGCAACATATACTGTTATTATTTTTTCACTGTATTAATGCGCTTTGCATGTCCTCTGACGGATCACAGTGCAACTTATTTTCTATTATCTATGAAACGACGATGCCTTCTCTGGCTTACTGGTTTTCTGAAGTGACCTTTGACGGCTCATTAACTCCTAAAACGCTATTTACTGGACCTGTTCGCGTCCCGTACTCGTCGGTTTGAACTTTTTCATTGCACGAGTTCCCAATTGTCCTTTTCAATCACACCCCCCAGGGGACGTACATCTAGTAAGTACGTGTTTGGCAAACACGGGGCCCCGAGCTGAGTCTGGCATTACTTCCACTTACTTGTGCCATGCTCCTTCCTTTCTCTTTCCTGATCTCCCTTGGTCACCTCTTATTCTTTTCGATCCCGATGCCATTAGGGCTAGGGTATCTTTCAGTTTCCTACCTCGCCCCAGGGGACTAACATCTAGTAAGTACGTGTTTGGCAAACACGGGGCCCCGAGCTGAGTCTGGCATTGCTTCCACTTACTTGTGCTATGCTCCTTCCTTTCTCTTTTCTGACCTTCCTTGGTCACCTCTTGTTCTTTTCGATCCCGACGCTATTAGAGATAGGGTATCGTTCATTTTCTTCTTTCCTCTTCTTCTTTTTTTTAAATGTTATTTAGTAAAGTCGTGAGATATGGCGGGATTTGAGTTTTGAGTTGTATTTCAGGAGGGTTTTTAGTGGGTATGGCTGAGTCATTCGGCGAGTCCCACACGCGGGGAGAGTCATGTTGGCTCTCCCTAGTGCGTAACTGCATTTTCCCTTCCTGTACAAGTTTCCAGGGCTCTAATGACCTTAGATGTTGACGAGCCCTAAAGCCCCACAAAAAAAAAAAAAAAATTATATCACACGTTTCTCTCCTTCACACAAGACAACTTAATGTACGCGATGGTGTTCTTGGGTTATTTAGTCTCTATTAATGTTCGCCCTTTTTACGCTCTGATCTATGCATTAATTGCATCAAGTATCAGTGATAATTGTTTCTTGATTCTTTTCGGAACGCCTCACTTGAGCCTTATCAACACCGCACTCCTCTCACTACTTTTTTCCCCGTCTGACCCAACAAAAACAAACTCTCGCAAATTTTTCTCCATCTGACCGTTGTGCTTCTGTGCACTATTTTTTTAAAGACATATCGCGTCACGTGACGTTTCCCTTCCAATCATTCCTTCCTTCTGCTACAAGCCCTATGCTTCGTTCCCCCCTCTTAATTTTAAATGGAAGTTTCCGAAAAAATGTTAGTAGCTCTTTCATGTTGCCAATGACACGATTTAGCTCCTTCCACCGTGGTTTTCCATTGGTTTTTCCCACTCTCTCTACTTCCAAGACTTCTACGTCAAGACGAAGGTCTGTCGGCCATTTTGTTATTTGTACTCTTCACATCTGTTCTGAGCGTCATGCTTCTAAGATCCCATCGTTTATGGTTTTATGGCTATGCGGTGCGGTACCCTCTTTGTTTGACATCATTCATTTTTGCTACAACTTGTAGCGTCCGTCGGCCCTCCTTTTGAACCCAAATTTTTTATTACTACCTTTTTAATTTCGCCATCGTGTGTTTTTGCTGAACCCATTGCCCCAAAATTTCACATTTCAATATCTTTTCTTCCCTTGGCGATCCATGTCTCAAGAGACATGTACTGTGAGCCTTCTGGTCGCTTGTCACAAACGTACACCCACGTAGCTTTGGGAAATAATATTCCCTGACATCCGCTCTTTTTCGGTGCTCTCTATTGTACTGAATTTCGATGCCCGTTTTTCTAAAGATTCAAGTTTAAACTTGTCTGCCTTTGGACATGTGTTCTCGTCGCCACTCCTTTTAATTTTTTCAAATAACAGATTTTATAACTTTTTTGTACGCCAAAACTTTCTACAGAGCCTGTGATGTCGCACCGCCACTACGCTTCAGACCACCCAGGTTCCTTTCTGCTAGCTCCTATGCCCCATGCTTAACTCATGCTTTTATATTAAATATTTTTAGAACGTGATATTGAATTATCCACGGTCTTAGGGAACATAATTTTTTGATTCAGAACAAAAGAAATTAAAAAACTATTCGGAAATAATATGACACATTTCCTATTTTCCTATTATGTTCTCTAAGACATTCATTATGTACCACGTTATTAAGTCCATGACAAAAAATGTAAGGGAAGACTTCGGTATTTAAGTCAATTTTTCTCTGTAACAGACATAAAACAAAACTTTTTAACGGAGTAAATATTGGAAATTTTTAATGGTCCCATTCGAAAAGTATTTACTTAAGTACCAAAAAATGTTAGGAAAATTTTTTTTTTAAAAACTAAAAAAATGATGTTATCAATCAAAAAATATATATATCTATGTCCCTCCCCCAAAAAATTTTCAACGAAACCTACCTTTTGTATCGAAATTATTTCTACGTAAGAACCTAAACATTTTTCAAAAAGATTTTTTGACATTTTTTTTCATAATCAAAAAATATATATATTTAAGTATCAAAAGCAGGAAAAAGTAACTTAAATGCCGAAGTCTATTCCCTTACGGTTTTTTGACAACATGGATGGTGAGACTCGATAGGGACGAAAAATTTTTTTTGATAAAATAATTTATAAATTTTTTGAATTTTTTTGGTGCGAAGATATAAATATATTTTTCGATTGGGACCAAAAATTTTTTAAAATATCTTCCAAATATTTATTTTGCAATTTTAATTTTTTTTAAATATTGGTGTAAATTTTTCGATAGGGGCCACAAATAATATTCAAATTTTTTTTTGTAAATTTTTTTGGTATTTTAGTAATTATATTTTTCGAATAGACCCAAAAAAATACACAAAATGTTTTGTGCATTAAACAAAGATAAGAAATATATTACAATTTTAAAGTTAGGACGAATGGTTTAGTTTTTATAAGCGTTTTAATGAAATGGTGCGATCGCTCTGCCACAATTGTATCTTGAATCGGAAGCAAACATTCGTCCTTCGTGGCATCCTGCGAGTAGGTTCGTTGGTCCAAAAATAAAATTTTTATGTCCATTTTTGTGTCAAGATTCGGGCAGTTGGACATTTTCCATTGAACAACAAATGAGGAATGAGTTGGGAGGGGAAAATTAAGTTATCGGAGAGCTACAGACAACAGACCGACTACTACCCGAGAGAAGAAAGGAATCCCGTGATGAATTTTGAGTAGTTAAATGCAGTGAAGGGTCAAACGCGCGGAAGCTCGCTCTGTGAAAGGTGTATATGCTATCTGAAGCTCCCCGATATCCCCACAGCTCTCCTTCCCAATTCGTTTGTCTAAAATATTTGGTTAAGCGGAAGAGGCCATATTGCCAGAAGTTCGTTGTAAACATAAATGCATTAAATAAATTAATAAACGATTTTTGAATGTATTTTATTTTAATGGTTTATTAGTAGATGTTTTAAATGTTCATAAGGAACACAGACGCCCATCACGTTATGAGGTTTTGGGGCTGCGTTACGATACACCGAGAACAATGGTACTGGAGACACGGTGAAGATGTTATTTTACCAGGTAGAAATTGAGGATTCCAAACTCACCATTTCGTAAAAATTAAAATAAAATTGCTTTATACTTAACGAAACATAACGCCGCCTCTTAAAATAGAGAAAAATTGGCCACAATAAATTTTTTATTTTTCGAAGGTAGTCGCTCCTTGTCCTGGTTGAATTTTTTTCTAAAGTGTGTAAATATTTCGTCTCTTCGAAATGCTTACACAATTGCCATTAACTCATCAACCTCATTTTGCGAGTTTTGCATAAATATCTTAAATGGTTTGAAATGCTGGAGATGTTAATAAGGGTTACTTATCTTAATTGTGAAAAGTGAAATGAACTTTTAAAATTTTGCTTCGTAAGCACTGACTATATGAGCTCACAAAACGTTTATTGATATTAAGACAACATAAAGAATTGTATTTTCATACTAAGAAACTAATGGAATAAACGTGTAGCTTTATAGTTTTATGTTTCCCGATATCGTGCATGCTTCGTTAACACTTCTTCAAACGGATTTTTATCATCAGCTTAAAATCTGTCGTAGAGTTGATATACGGAAATGGTTTTGCATTACTCCGTCAATCATATGAAAGAGAAATTTGAATTTATAAAGACAGACGTGAAGAAGTAATCCTTACACGCCTTCGCATTGGTCACTGCTATCTTACCCAGGGTCATCTCCTACGCGGTGAACCTCCCCCGATCTGTGAAATTTGCAACACAACGCTTACCGTAAAACACTGTCTTCTGGAGTGTCTAAAATATAATACCAGCCGACGGCGACACAATCTACCCAACAGTTTGTGCGTTATGCTTCGGCAAAATGAACCGATTTTGATACGTCCTTCTGGATTCCTTCAGGAATGTGACCTCTGGAACAGTATCTGATCTTTCTTCGTATGCCATTACTGAAATCCACAAACGAAACGGGGCTCCTCCCACAAGTTCTCGGGAGGGTTTGGATTTAAATCTCTTTTTCCCCCTTGTTTTGAATTTTCATTTTCCCCTCTCTATATATTTACTCTTTATATATATTGTAATTCAGGAGGGTTTTTAGTGGGTATGGTTGTGTCATTGGGCGAGTCCCAAACGCGAGGAGAGTTATGTTGGCTCCCCTTAGTGCGTAACTGCATTTTCCCAATATGTGCAAAATTTTAGGGCTCTAATGATATCGATGTCGACGAGCCGTAAAGCCNAAACAGAAAACCTTCAGCGTCCAGAAACACAAACGATTCGGATAGTTGGAGGGAACCGCCTCTGCTTTAGTGCCCTTGATCGGAATTGATGAGATGGTCCCTTGCTTGCTTCCGGAGAGTAAATTTTCCTCCACGTGGTCATACGCAGTTTGTAACTGATTTATTTTACGATAAATGTATTAATATATTGGGTGGAACCTCAGAGAACATATTGCAAACAGTCATTCTTCACTTCCGTGTTTCCCACGCAGTACTTATAAGCATCAATTTCCTTTTATTTTTTATTTTTGGTTCACACTTGTTTTTTTATGGTTGTTTCACAAATATTCCATTTTCAACCGATATCGATATGGATCCAATAACAATTATTGACTTATAAATTTCAAAACGTAAAACCTACCACGAACAATTGCGAAGCCGGGAGAACTCAACTTAAAACAAACATCTAGAGAGTACTTCATACTTCGAATTTCAATTCATAACAAATACTCATGATAATAAAGGCCCTACGTAGCAATAAAAAAATTTAAAAAAAGGAAAAAGCGCTGAAAATATATTTATTATAATTATTAACCAATATGACATATTCCTAAGAACAGGTTGCAAAATATTTGTCGTTAAGTACACAGTAAACTCCTAATTATAATAACATGTTCAAGTATAGGTTGCATAAATTAACGTCCACATTAAAATCTTTGCAATAGCAACTTTAAACTTTGCAATTTAAACCTTATTGGAAGATTTAAAAAACGCGCCTCCAAATTAACTAATCAATCAAAATGTTTCTATGCATATTTTCAAATTTTTTAATATTAAGAAACCCGAAGTGTAGCGCGATGTGTAAATGAAGTCGGAATGATCTGTCCAGAAACTCCCAACGCATTCAAAGTAAAATCTCAAGTTTGGTTTCGATACATCAATTTGTTCGTGAGTTATCGGAGGACCAAAGTTCTTAATATACAGACACATACGACATTGGACATCACTGCCAAAATTAAAATATAGACGCTCGTGGAGCCAATTCTCAAAGATCTGAAGAGATCTCATCTTTTTGTTCGACGGATTACAGTACAGTACACTCTGTGTAATTAAAAAGTAATATTCACGTCCATCAAAAACAGGTCGAGGAACGAGCTAAAGGAGATCCTCGTTTTGGTTAGGAACCTTTTTGATCTCTACCTTCTATGTGATATCCCAGTGTCGGTGAGTCTCTCACACGGGGAAGAGTCATGGCTCTTCCCTATGGTGCTAAACTGCATTTCTCTCCACTTGCAAGAGCTCTAATGACCTCTGTTGGTGACCCTAAAGCCACAATTAAAAAACGAGATATCAATTGTGGGAGTATATCCTAATTAGTTTGAACAATTTCTTCTTCCGTCTGTGTTCCTCAGGCAATTCCGTCCAAACGGTTTACATTGCTGTATACTACTAGAGAGACAAACAAGAAACAAACTTTCTGATGAAAGTGTTCTGCTTTCTCTTCTTACTGAAAGCCGTGAAAATACGGGAACATATTTTGAATATTATGTTTTCTCTTTTCTGACAAAACTCATTTCTTATTACATTACTATAAGATTACTATATTATTACATTACTATAAAGCAAAGATTGACGAACAAAGTTCGTGAAAATTTATCTGTAAAGGGTATATGAACTGCTGTAGCCCGCAGGTACGTACATACACGTTTGATAATACTACGTGTCAGGAAGAACTCCTGCCAAATCCTAAGTTAAAATCAAATCAACAAAATAGAA
The DNA here is from genome assembly GCA_002313205.1 of Laupala kohalensis. Lineage (NCBI taxonomy): Eukaryota > Metazoa > Arthropoda > Insecta > Orthoptera > Trigonidiidae > Laupala > Laupala kohalensis. The sequence continues at coordinate 406,651 of NNCF01126938.1, forward strand.
ATGTAAGTAATTATATTTTATCCTTTTCTTCACAGTATCATGAAAGAAGATATTTTTTCACTTCCAAAAAGAGAACCTCAAGGTGAGTTTTAAAAAATATCAGAAATTTGTAATAACCAGGTTCGTGCAAAAAAGTGGTATTGAAGTTAATTTACGTTTATTACGTTATTTATGCTAGTTCAGTCAAAAATTCTTGTTGTGGTTGATTTTCCGGAAAAAGATTATGCTTTGTAAATATTCCGTCTAGAAAGGTTCCTCTAAAATACCGAATTCTTTCTATCGAGGTTCTGGGCCCTAGGTCCTATCAAGATCCGAGCGTTATGAAGTTTCCGAAAATTAGTCTTCAATAACTTTTAAAGTAAACAATTCTGAGAGTAATTGGAGTTTTATGGGATGATGGTTCTTTATTTTCAAAGGGTTTAAGGAATTTCATAGTTAAATCTGAAAATGAATTTTCAATGTCCTTAAATACAGTATACTTTATAAATTATGTTACAGTTGGTGCTAGAATAGAGCCAACGTAAATTATTATTAAAAATTATATAATTCATAAATCAGATTTGAATATCCTTAAAGTAGTTTTTATTTACCAATGGTTCAGTGGAGTCTCTGACTTCTCGTTCACAATACATTATTCTATTGTACTAATTAACTATTGTCCGTCTTACTAAGACGTATGAATTTTTTTTACTTTCTGCATGTAAATCACATTCATTTATTATGGCGAAAATTTACGAGAAATAATTCTGTCACTTATTTAAAGTGTATATAATGCTGATTGATCGATATTTCTAAGGTTTCGTAATTGATGGCCACCATTAAAAATAAACTATTTTTCAAACATTGATGAATTGGCTGAGTCTTGGTTCTATTTTTTCCATAAGTTTTTTTTGAGAGTCATTTCGGATGGAATAGAAACAAGTTTTGCAATGTTTCGTTTTGAGACTCCGTTGCAAAATGTTGTAAGCACCGCTCTCTGATAACAGTGAAACAACAGTGATATTTCGTGTAGAGCGCCATGGTCAAATCTCAATTGACGTTTTCTTCCCGGCCTCAAAGTTTTAGTGTGAAAGGGCGAGGTGATCTTCGTAGTGGTCCAGAACCTTTTTGCATAATTCTTTATTGACAACGGAATCTTGCGAACAAAAGCGCAAAATTTTATTTTGAAATAAATTTATTTGAAAAAGTGATCGATTGCTGCATTGATTAGTTAATGGACATAAATTATACTATGTTATTAATCGATTACCGATTAATGGAAATATTTTTGATAACTGCCCGTCACTACTCACCTGATCAAACCGTCTCCGACACGCGTGTATGTCTCATTACACGAACATGATTACTCCCGCCATTCTGTTTCTCCCCTATGGGTAGCACACCAAATGCATCAATAACTAATTTCAATTCATTATTGTTTGTCGAGATTAGTATCTAGAACAATTTGTCAATAGTACTTGCCAACAATTGAGAAAAGTCTTATTTTTAAAACGGCATTATATGAGTACTTTTCAGAAATGAAATATTTGATTTCGTATGTTTTCTATTTCATTTCAAATTTCTAAAGGTCAATATGCTGCACCCACAGTGTGAGAGGGAGAGGTGCTCCGAAGTCCACTTGATCCTCGAATTTTCTGTGTGACCAGGAACTTGTGTATGTGATTTTCCTGATATCGTGTGATTAGAAAATCAGAACCGGTTGATATGACTTACAAAAATCCCTTAAAATATTGAGTACGTATAATATTATTGGTATGATAGATAATTAGCAAAAAATTAAACATCAGAGGGGTACTAATTTAACACGTAATAATGAAAGAAATTAATGAAAGCACTATACGGCTGCCTCCTACTTATTTGACCATTCAAGTGACCAATCGTGAGGCCGCTCTACTACTCATATGAGATCTGGCCGTTGTCAGAGGAACTATGCCAAAATGATCACAGCAGATACGGGCATTCGGTCAACCTCCCCCTTCCTCGGCCATGGTTGTACGCTTAATGGTGGAGCCGTCTTCATCTACTTGAGTTCATGTTCTGTGCTCGGTGAATTCCTCGTGGTCTCATTCATCTGCCAAGCTGATGATACACGGTCCCTAATCTTCTTCAAGATGACTCCGATGCCTTGGAATAGTCTTCCGGAGCACAACCAGAAGACGGTGATCGCTCGAGCCATGTCGAGGAAAATGGTGATGATGTGGAAGATATAATATTTTTCGAAGGAGTGGTAAAAGTCCATTCGAAATTGCTTTGTTTGCTGAGGCGCTCCCATTCCCCAGGCCACGGCCTCCAATGCCACTTCAGCTACACCAGCGGTGAAGAGCAGTTTGGCGTAGAGAAAAGCTCTGTGCATGGAACACACGAAGAGAAAACATGTATACTTTAAATCGGAAGAAATCAAGAGATCAAGTCTAATTCCTAATTCTACTCTTATAGTCCATTATATAATGATAAATATATAATTTTACACATTTCATGTATATTATATTTTAGCACAAAATAATGGTGTTCGACGGTCAAAAGCACATAAATCAAAAATTATTTCTTTATCTAATTACTAAGATCAAGAAAAATATGTATGAAACTAAACTCTACATTTAAAGAAATCACAGAATTTCTAGCAGTTCCCTAGCCTGAAATATCGACGCACGAACTTGCATTTGTATCCTCACTCGTGCAACCCGGTCTACCTCGCTCAGATCTATACGTCGGACGTTCTTACTTTGCGCTTTTATTTGTGGAGCTTTGGAAAATTGCACCATTAATCTGAGGACTCCGTTACGACCTGATCGCCTTCATATCGCGCGAACAGACTCGAAGAAGTGATCCTTACTCGTCTTCGTATTGGCCACTGCTATCTTATACATGACCATCTGTTACGCGGTGAACCTCACCTTCCATCTGTGAGTCTGGCAACACAATACTTACACGTGGAACACTTTCTTTCGGAGTGTTTCAAATGTATTACCCGCCGACGGAAACACGATATGCCCAACAGATTGGACGTTATGCTTCGACCAATAGAGCCGACTCTGATATCCCTTTTTAAATTCCTTGAAAAATTTTGGCGCGGTAACTGATTTCTATAAATAAAATTCAGAAGTGGATTGGGTCTCCTCTCACAAGTTCTCGAGAGGGTTTAAATTTAAACCATTTTTATTTCTCTTAATTTTCATCTTTCTTTCTTTTTTTATATAGTGTTTCAGGCAACTGTGTTCTGCTCTTTCCTATCCTCTTCATGTTTTGATACATGGTATTTCAGGATGGTTTTTAGTGGGTGTGGTCGAGTTGTTCGGCGAAGACCACACACGGCGAGAGTCATGTTGACTCTCCGTTTCGCGTAACAGCATTTTCCCGTCCTTTACAAAAATGTGAGGGCACTAATGACCTAGATGTAGACGAGTCGTAGAGCCTAAATAAAAAATAGATATTGAATAGACATTCCTATTTAAAACGGGTCTAACGGTAATGTAATAATATTCCTAAGCTACAAAAACATGTTATAAATGTTTTGAATCTTAATACTTCGAAATGTGATATGATTACTTCTTTTCATTTGCACTGTAAGTACCAAGCCATAGATAATCAAACAAATGTACAATATTGTTGTGATTATAGATCATAAATATACAAACATACCACTAAATAATCGTACGTACAAATACATACCACAAATTAAATTATATTTGAAAACTTATTTTTATTGGTACGGATGGGAATCGCGATATTCTAGTATTGTAATATACATCCAAAACATTTATCGAACACTGAAATCGTATATTGTAAGAATTTAATAGTTCTTAATTCTTAATCAATGTATCAATGGTATAAGAATTTAAAAATGTCCGTTGACCAGCGGAAAAGCACTGAGAACGCTGCCATAGCACTGAAGGAGAGCGACATGAGGATTTTACAACGAAAGGTCGCGCGGAAGAAGTTGCTTTTTTCTTTGACAAGAGTCGTAAAAATTGAGGCGAAAGGAAAGAGTCTCTGCATCTACGATTTTATTTTTGTCAAAACGTGGGAGGCAAAAGAAATGTTAACGGACGGGATGGCAAAAGAAATGTTAACAATGGAAAATTACAAAATATGTTTTGGAAGAAAAGTAGGTCGACATTAGTAAGAGACTAGGATTTTGAAGATACAACTTCGCAGAAAACACATGGAAAAAGAGGGCAATGGAAAGAGACAGCTCTTTACAAATTTAAAAGGACCGCAACGGCGGTGACCAGTGAGCAGGGATGTGGGGGCGGCCCAACCCATAGTTTGGAACCACTTTCCATAGCTTACTAAACTCTACAATGCTGCGACCGTTTGGCGTGTGTCGGCTAGATAGAAAGCCTGGGAGGTAGGAGTGGCCGTTAAGGGGCCGAACGTATCCAAACTTGGATTCTTTTATTCTAAAAAGCGTTGCAGTGAGAAGGCGGTTGGGAGATACGTAGCCGTTGAAGTAACGAAATTTTCCAAAAAGCAACGCTCTGAGTGGCCAGGAACTGGCATTCGTCGTCTAAATTTACCCAATTATACAAGCTCAGCATGAAGTAGAAATTCAACAGTATTGGCGAAACCTGATCACATGGGTCTTCCAAATGGTAGTCACGGGAGTGAGCGTCTGAGGAACAGAGTAGGGATGGAAGTGATATAAGCAGAAGACGGAGGCAGTCCTGGAAGGAGATCGAGATCGAGATCGGACTTTAATGGCACTTTGGGCCCTTCGAAATCACTTTTTGTCAGAGCTCATTCTGAGATCTTATTCTGGCACTTTCTCGAGTAATCACTTGGCACTTCTTCGAACATTTTAGAACTTTTTCAAAGACGTTACGAGAGATCATTCTCTAGCACTTTTAGAGCCAACTTATAAATTAAAGTTTTTGAAAGCTCTAATGTTCATCATTCAGAACATTGTCAAAATCATTCAATCCCTCTGCGAGCGGTTTTATCACGGTCGATCAGTAGTTTGGATCGTCTCATTATGTTAGAGTTCGAGAAGTTATCTTCGGGACTCATCCGAGAACGATTCGGATACTGACGACTTAAATTCGCGACAAGTGGCGGGAAGATAGACTTCTTATCACATCGTGCAAAGTCGAACGAACTGCGCTGAAAATGAATGGTATGCGGACGGTGAATGCTGCGTCTCCGTGGACGGGGGCTTACTAGTTAGCGCTGTCACTTCCTGGAACCCAGGGTCTGGTTCGCTGAATGGACGGGCGGCCGACACGAGCGGAAGGACGAAACTGGCGAGCTGAGGCGTTTATCAATGGCGTGTACATCTGCGCCTCTTATCTCAACTGATCTTATCGTCTGTGTTAAAGTAAATTGGAAATACTGGTTTCATCAGACTTAGAGTAACTAGTAACCAGAAGAGGACTGTGTACTACAAACTACAATGATTTTGACCCATGCTCAGAACTTTTAAGCATTGTGTAAATTAATAAGGGCCCAAAGCAGATGAGCGATTATGTAATGTCATTCTATCCATTACATTCAGCGCTAAATTCATCTCTAATTGATACCAAGATTTTGGTTGATGTGTAAGGGTTTTTTTTCAATTTCATTTTAAGGGTTGTTTTGTGTGATTGTGGTGGCACGAGCACGATAATAGTTATAAACATGTGTATTTGATAACTTTCGGTCAGGTGAAAATTCCGGGACTCGAACCCGGAACTTTGATCGCAAGTGTGTTAACCGCTACACTACCAGTTCGCCTTCCACAACTGCACACCATTTCCACCCAGACTTAAAACAGTAGTATGCTAGTGAGTGAAGTCACGACGGATTCTGGTCTGCATTCTGAGAGGGTATGCAGGGGGTTTGCTGGTGGTGTGTGCCGTATGCGCACGTGCTGGTGAACTCACAGTACAATTTACTTCTGTACACTTGTATAGAAGTGGATTGTTTGAGGTTACAAATGTAGTATGATTTGAGTCAAACGTATGCTATACAAAGTGCAACTAATACACTAGTTCTTTCCGTGTGCCTTACACAGCATCATCAACGTAACGTTGTGTTATGCAAAATCTTTCAGTTTTATAACAATAAGAGGGAAAAATTTTATATGAATTATAGTATGTCTGCGACAGAGAGAGAGAGAGAGAGTTAATGTCGCAAGAACTCGTGTCACAAGTTGTCACTATCATCAAATATATTAAAGAAAATTTAATAAAGGAGTATGTTAATGTACAGATCAGGGAAGCAACATTAAGAAACCACGACGGACTTAAACTTCTGAATATCGTACTCATAAGACCTAGCCATAACGGAATTATATAGCAAGAAAATCGTGTACACAATTTGGGACTGTCTGTAATACCCTATCTGGGATGTGGATCGGAAACCGAACTTGGTCGCGGAAGACATCGGTTCAAGCACCGTTCCAAGGAAGGGGATGACAATAGGGCTATCTATTGTTGACCTTGAGATACTACACACAAATAGTTCAAATTCTCACCACAGCGCAACAGACATCCCAAAGACTTGGTACGATTTTAAGAGCGAATACATAAACAAAATCGGTTACTAGGCGAATGGTAAGTGTATGTGTTTAGTGTTGTTTATTGTGTGTAGCTTGGTGTAAATAACTTACTTTTTAATGGGGCTTTAGGACTCTCCAACATCAAGGTAATCAACATATTCTAAAGACATATTTCTCATAAGTAGTATACATATCTGTGCGATTTTCAGTAATGTTCTGCACGCCATTTTCAAAGCTGAAGTAAAGACGCACTCTTTTTTAAATAATAAAGATTTTTTCTACTTTTACGCAAGGCCTTGTTCTGCGTGGGCGAGAAACGCGAGAGGCAGCGCGCGACAACTAAATGCGACAAAAGTGTAGAGTAGTGAAACGACGCAGTAACTCACATGAAATTATCCAGCAAATAACATGCTACAATGAATTTCATCATTTGTACCTGCATGTGTGTTTACCTTCAAAAGAAATTTATAAATATAGAAATATTTCAATTTGTACATTTTATTACCCCGTAAATAGCATTAACCATTACAATTCTAAAAAAAGTGCAAATTTAAAACACCCCAAAAATGGCGTCTGTTAAATTTCGAACTTGCAAAAACCATCGTCTCCTACAATTACAGGGACGAAGTCTAGTGCTTGACAACACCGGTTTCGTAGGCCGAGCGACCAAAGAGAAGCTAACACGTTCATATATTAGTGATCAATATCATAGAAGCTAAATAAATATAGCGTGTCCACAATAAATAAATAATTACTTTGAGTTCAGATTCATTTGACACATAATGCATGATTCGGCCTGGTAATAGTAGGAAGCCATGGCAAAACCGTAATCACTGCGTTACTACTCGAGTGTACATATAAGCCTCAGACGAGATCGCGACGAAATGTCAAGAGCTATTGGATACTATTTCATTTTATTGTTTACATACGATAAACTTTATGTACTTACTTTTCGTGAACTCTGTGGGGGATACAGCCTTTCTGATCAGTCGTGTCGCGCTTCAAGAAGGCTTTGTCTCTTTGAAGAGAGTTGATGACGCGTGCCGTAAGAATCACACATACCGCGTTCGCCGTCACAAGCAAAACCATTGGCACGTAGTAATAGAATAGAGAGCCCAGTCGATCGCCCGCAGTTTTATCTGATAAAAAAACATTACAGAAGAGTTAGAATTAGAGCATTTTTGGGCCGGCGCGCGTACGGAAATTTAAGATTGAAATCATAAACCTTTTTAAAAACTAGTTTTTATTAAACCAACTTCAAAAAGCTTGTCGTGCGAAAAGTACTGACCAATTAATATCATAGGACAATGCTTCGTTGGTAAGTAAGTACATGCCAAAATATGTTTTTTCTTTACAATTTGAGCGAGAAGCTTTTTGAAGAAACATAATTCAACACAAAATATTAATTCATTTTCTGCGACAAAGACAGTATGTGTATTTATTTTTATTGGGATCTGCTGATGTGGAATACGTTTGCAGGTATTAGCATTTGACATTGCATTACCTTAATAAAAATCTAACTTACTTTTATTTGCTTACTTTACCCGACAATGTGGTACAAAACGCATTTTTTTCATCCTTCCACTTCTTCCATCCGTTTCTACAACAACAGACTGAGAGCAACAAAACATTTGGATATCGCTCTAAACAAGTTTTGGAAACCTTGATTATACGCACACCTAATGTCTTAAATCAAGGATCCGATGATTAATTTCGATCTTCTGCATTATGACTATTCGGCGAGTCCCACACACGGGGAAGAGTCACTACGGCTCTTCTTTATGTTGCGAAACTGTATATTTCTCCACCTGCAGGGCTCTATTGACCTTGCCGTTGACGAGCCCTAAAGTCCCACAACAAAATGAATCCTGGCAATAAGAACACTCAAGCCGCGATGTTGAGAGTATACTTCCACCTATTTCTCGACAAACACCGAGTTTATATCCCTATGTTTACAGACGTGTCGAAGGAGGTCGATGGTTTCGGCTGCTGCGAGGTGTTCCCCCGTAGGACTTGTGGTTACCGTCTTGGCGACTTGTGCAGCACGTCTGGGTGTTACACCGTTTTGAGAGCAATGCGATCAGTAATGTGCTCCCGCGTATTAATTTCCTGATATTCTCTGTGTGCCCTTCAAGCAATTCAGAATATGTTTTCAGCTGATCCTGAACATTCAGGATGTGGTTTTCTCGGAAGGAACATAATGTTTTACTAGATTCCCGGACACGTTGGAATAAGTGCAAATGAGGAAGCAGACATTTCCACGAAGGTTTGCTTTAAGAATCTTATTAACGATTCAAGTGGACTTATTAACGATTCCAAAAGAGGATGTCCTAAATTCCATCAAGACTAGGATTCTGAATGAATGAAATAATGCGTGGTTGTCTGTTGAAGGGTATAAGGTCCAACTTATCATATCCTCTGTTATGTCATGGAGCAGTTCCTGTAGGTCTGCCTGGTGCGAGGAGGTCATCCTGACCCGCCTGCGAATAGGACATTGTCCTCTCACTCATCGGTATGTCTTGGTAGTAGATGATGAATCCGTTTGTGACGAGTGTCGCTCTTCTCTGTCTGCGTCACCTACTGAATGCAGAAATATACGAGTATAGGGACACAAATTGGTCTGGCTGCAGATTTACCAACAAATCTTTAAAATAAAATGGATAATGTTGATAAACAATTGAATTTTATAAGTTGATTGGTGCTCCTCCCACAAGTTCTCGGAAGGGTTTAAATTTTCATTCTTCTTTCCTCTTCTTTTTCTTTTTTGATTTTATTATTTTCTGTAGTTAGAAAACTATAATTTTTAGAATTTATTTTGTTTTCGATAGAATGTATTGGGCAACTGTTTCCTTTCCTCTCATCTTTGTATATAGACATTTGTTGAATTCAGGAGAGTTTTTATAGTGGGTATGGTCGATATTTTCGGCGCGTCTCACACGGGGAGGAGTCACTGCGGCTCTGCTTTATGGTAAAAAAGAGCATTTTTTCTCTACCTGCAAGGGCTCTAATGACTTTGACGTTGACGAGCTCTAAAGAGAAAAAGTTATATCGTCGTCCGACTGACGTGCCCAGCCTGTATTCTTCGCCATGAAAACATTACAAGCAACGACGACCAGTGCTATGAGTTGAAAGGCTTTGTCCTTTCATGTTCCAGCCAATCTTATGTCCTCCTCCATGCTGACTGCATAGAAGTCTCAGTCGAAAGAACGGGACTTGCGTGTTGAGATGGGGGCTTTTGGTCGTTCCCTCTTGATATTTATCTGTATAATAATAACCGTGTCACGGCGACTGTAGAGATCACTGACAAAAGTCACGTCGTTCACGGACTTTTTATCGTTTCTCACAAACGTCGGGGCCCTAACCTCTGTTCATGATGGTGACATCTAAGGAGTGAAAAGAGTCGAGTAGCATCTCGCCCCTCCTGTTGTTTGTTCTACTGCCTCAATCTGTGACCCTTGCGTTTAATTCTCCCACGATGATCACTGAGTGTCGATTACGAATTTCCTCAATAGAGTTGCGAACTCATCGATAGACAAACTAGGTGGACCGTTAACACTACAGATGTACAAGACTTCCATTTTTGTCCTGAAAAATACCTCTCGCATCGCTTTTTCAAATTCCTGAATGTGGAAGTTACCGCGGACCCAAAGAGTTACCAATCCGGTACTATCTGCCATCCATTTCTGCGACTCGATATCTTTGTGTCGCTCGTACAAAATGGCAACTCTTATGCTTCTTTCGCGCAGAGTCTGCCAAAGAACATCGTCCGCTGCCTCGCAAAGTTGAACTGTCTTTTTAGACTAGTGGACATTTGAAGTTTCCAGTGGTGTGATCATTTTCATCCTTACGGTGCATACAATACAAGATGAGGATTTATTGCTTCCTTTGGCGAAGAGCCTCAGATCCCCGAATTTGAAGCCCATAACTCCAGCATTTGTAACATCTGACGACCTAGGCATTTTCGCGAATGCGACTTATAACTCAGCAGATTCTTATTTTTCTAAGTTGGATGGTTTTTCTTTCCTCGATCATCTTGGAAGCTTACCACTGTCGTCTTGGTATCACCGTATACCTCTCTGATATAATTGACAGATAGATATCTGCCTTTAACTCATTCAATTTGTTGTTTGTACCCTGTTCATTAGTGAGCTCGTCCAGGTCTTTGAGCTGCATCAGGATTTCTTCCGTTCGCACTTGAACCTCTGCCATTTCCTTTAACCGTTCAGATACCTTTGTTTAAAATGCTAGTTTTATTATCGACAGGTTTTGGTAGTTGGAGTATTAAGTCTCGAGAATTTCTCGTCCTAATTTTGACAACATTAGTGCCTAATTCTGCAAGCTCAGGATCCTGCTTCATAGTGGGAAGTATAGCGATTATTACTTTACCCTGAAAACCAATGCGTCAGGTTTCCTGGCTCGTCTAGTTCGTGAAGGTTTCTTCGTTTTCTTTGAGTGGTTTTCACAGTTTTCCATTCACTGTCTGTGTTGAGTCTGAATTGCGGTTCCATTCTCTAAAGTGACAAATGACTGCAATTCTCTGACGGTTTCGTGTTCCGCTTCCCTGACGTCGTTAGATTGTGAACCTGTCGAGAATATATACCTTGATTTTTTTCGTAAATTTCTGGGCCTTTTTTGGTCTTTCGAGACAGGGTGTTGTTTGCATCTGTGTTTTTTTAGTCTCGTGAGTAAATGGTTCCTCAAAGCCGTTAGTTGATTAAAGCAATTAAATCAATTTCATGCGCGAAATGTCTTATCTCGCCATGGACATTTCGTACGCCGTTTAATGTGCCCCAGAAGCTCCGTTTCTGAAACGTTTCATGAAACGTGATTTGAACAGTGTGCACTTTTCCTAACGCTTTTTTATTGGACTAACTCCGTGTGGTTTTCTACTTTTTCTGCGGTATAGAATACCGTGTATAAATTAAATTGTGGTTGTGGCCATCATTGAGACAAGACATTCAAGGTGAAACATTTTTTATAGAGTTTAAGAGTATTAGAACACCAAGTCGCAGCGTACATCGATGAAACTATATTTCCTGAAACCCCACATCGTATAATAGTTTTCTGTTTTAAAATGAATATTAATGTAACTTAATGCCAAATTTCTCTGGAAACTACATAATTTATCTTGTGAACCTTGATTTGTCAATGGATCATCAGTTAATAATCACAGATTTAGGTGAAACAAAATCTCTAGCATTACTTGAGATTTTGTTTCGATTAAATTACCATCCTGGCAGGGGTTTTCTCCGGTTTTCTTTCGAGAAGAGTCGGATTTCTTATACAAGTTATCTAGGCTTTGTCTAGGGGCGTGTTTATTTTAACTATACATCGTGAATTTAGTGTTATTTCAATTCTTATGATTTTTAAACACTATACTCAGACTAATCGATAGATCGATAATGATTTTTCATGTAAATTTTTTGCGTTAAATTACAAACATATTGAATTTTTATTAGTATTATAACTCGCAGCTAACTTTTTATCTTATCTAGGAATTTTTGCTGAATTTTTTGAATCCGCCTCTGCCTTAGGGCCCTTGATCGGAATTGATGGGATGGTCCCTTGCTTGCTTCCGGAGAGTAAATTAGTTTTTTTTCCTCCACGTGGTCATACGCAGTTTGTACTGTTTTTTGACAATAAATTTATTTATTTATTTATTTGTATACAAGCTAGTTAAAAAAGTTGGATAGTGTCCACCATGCTGGAATTCGACTAGTAACGGGAGCCTACCGCACTAGTCCCATTCCGAGTTTGTATGCCGAGAGTGGCGAACCATCTCTTTACCCCCGGCAACAACTCCTCATGCTACTACACTTTTGCGATGTGCAAACTTTAGCCGACAAACTGGTGCACAATGAGGTTTTTCATCCTTTCTCTTCTTCAATTCGTTTCTACAACAACAGACTGAGAGCAACAAACCATTTGGATATCGCTCCAAACAAATTTTGGAAACCTTGATCATACGCACCCCTAATGTCTTAAATCAAGGATCCGATGATTAATTTCGATCTTCTGCATTATGACTATTCGGCGAGTCCCACACACGGGGAAGAGTCACTACGGCCTTTCTTTATGTTGCGAAACTGTATATTTCTCCACCTGCAGGGCTCTAATGACCTTGCCGTTGACGAGCCTCAAAGTCCCACAACAAAGTAAATCCTAAAAAGAACACCACTCCAGCCGCGATGTTGAGAGTATACTTCCACCTATTTCTCGACAAACACCGTGTTTATATCCCTATATTTACAGACGTGTCGAAGGAGGTCGATGGTTTCGGCTGCTGCGAGGTGTTCCCCCGTAGGACCTGTGGTTACCGTCTTGGCGACTTGTGCAACACCTCTGGGTGTTACGCCGTATTGAGAGCAATGCGATCAGTAATGTGCTCCCGCGTATTAATTTCCTGATATTCTCAGTGTGCCCTTCAAGCAATTCAGAATATGTTTTCAGCTGATAAGCTGATCCTGAACATTCAGGATGTGGTTTTCTCGGAAGGAACATAATGTTTTGCTAGATTCCCGGACACGTTGGAATAAGTGCAAATGAGGAAGCAGACATTTCCACGAAGGTTTGCTTTAAGAATCTTATTAACGATTCAAGTGGACTTATTAACGATTCCAAAAGGGGATATCCTAAATTCCATCAAGACTAGGATTCTGAATGAATGGAATAATGAGTGATTGTCTATTGATCGGTATAAGGTCCAACTTATCATATCCTCTGTTATGTCATGGAGCAGTTCCTGTAGGTCTGCCTGGTGCGAGGAGGTCATCCTGACCCGCCTGCGAATAGGTCATTGTCCTCTCACTCATCGGTATATCTTGGTAGTAGATGATGAATATACGCACACCTAATGTTTTATACCAACGTTTTAGTAAGTCTCCTCTTTATGGGCTCTAGTGACCTCGATGTTGACGAGCCGTAAAACCCCATTAAAAAATCGTCCTTGGGCTTTGCACAAGACGAAGATTATTTTCGATCTTCTGCATGATGACAAAAAGAACACTCCAGCTCCGATGTTGAGGGTATACTTTCACCTAATCCTCGACAAACACCGGGTCCGTTTCCCTGTGTTTACCGACGGGTCGAAGCAAGCTGATGGTGTCGGCTGCTCTGTGATATTTCCCTGTGGCTACCTTCTAGGCGACTTGTGCAGTGTTTACACTGCTGAGTGCTACGCCCTATTAAGAGCATTGCGATCAACAAATTGCTCCGGCGGATCACATTTCCTGATTTGTTCTGATTCGCTGAGTCCCCTTGAATCAATCCAGAACATGTATCCAGCTGATAAGCTGATCCAGAACATCCAGGAAATGCTTCTCTCACTGCAAAGTGATGGAAAAAACATAATGTTTTGCTGGATTCCCGGACACGTGAGTATCAGAGGAAATAAGGAAGTATACGATTCCGCAAAGACGGCATGCCTCAAGAATCGCGTGGATTTCTCCACGATTCCAAAACCAGTAGTCCTAAATCCCGGCAAGATAAGAATTCTGAGTGAATAGAACAGTGAGTGGTTAGCTGTTGAAGGGAATACGCTCCGACTTATCAAATCGTCTGTTAAGTCATGGAGCAGTTCCACGTATTTCACGTTGCGTTTATTTTGCAAACGTTTACTCCCATTTACGTTACGGCATTACCTTCTGGGGTAATTCCGGTCAGAGTATTCAAACTTTCAGAATTCAGAAGAGGATAGTTCGGATAATTTGTAAATCTCANATCTCACCCCCGAAACTCTTGTAAAACTTTATTCAAGGAATTAAAGTGCCACCCTTGCTTAATGCGAAATAGTCTCGTTCACGAACATAATACTCGCAATAGGAATAATATTCATCGGCCTATAGTGTCAACCACTCTTTGTCAACAAGGACCGTATCATTCGGGAATCGTTCTATATAAATCCCTTCCGAAGAATATAAAAGATATTATGAAATTGAATCTCTTTAAGGCCGCCGTTAAAACCTACCTTCTGCACCTGTGCTTCTACAATGTAGAGGAATTTATTGATTTTAATAAAAGTGAAATCCGTCTTGTACTTTATCACGCCATTGCTGTAGTACTTTTTAAATAACTTATAACGTTTTCAAAAACAATTTTTTTGCAGGATTGTGTTGTCTTATGACCCATATTAACTTAGTTTTATGTATACTCAACTTTGGCACGGTTGTGTACATAAATTCTGTGGCCCCATCCTGGCCCGGGTTTTTGTCGGTTTTTCCTTCGGGTTGAGGCGGATTTCTTATACATGTTCTCTAGACTTTGTATAGGGGCGTTTTTATTGTAACAATACATCGTGAATTTAGTGTTATTTAAATTATGATTTTTAAACTCTATACTCAGAATAATCGATAGTTCGTTAATAATTTGTACATGTAAATTTTTCACGTTAAATTACAAACATAATGATATTGTATTAATATTACAACTCGGAGCTAACTTTTCATCTTATCTAGGAATTTCTGCTGAAATTTTTAAATCCGCCTCTGCCTTAGGGCCCTTGATCAAAATTGATGGGATGGTCCCTTGCTTGCTTCCGGAGAGTAAATTAGTTTATTGTCCTCCGCGTGGTCATACGCAGTTTGTACTGTTTTTTTGACAATAAATTTAAAAACCATTTTTGCACGTCCATGAAACTCAATGTGTACGTCCCAATGTACATAAGTTTTTAATAGATAGTTCGTAAAACCGGATAGATGCAATAATAATCAATGTAACTTAGTAATATTTATTTCATTTTTCTTCATAATTACTCTGTACATTCAGTACTTATCCCATCTCTTTACAAGTCCTTGAAAACCGGTGGCAAATAAGTCTTTCGGTTACTGTCGCAGCCAACGAGTAACCACTTGGATTATGGCATCGTCAGTTACAAAGTGACGGTCACTCAAATGATTGTTAAACGGCCCAAATAGATAAAAATCACTAAGGGTTAAGTCGAGACTGTGCGGTGAATGTTCCAAGTGCTCCCAACGAATTGTTCGTAAAAGCTCCTGCGTTGGCCTTGCCGTATGAGGGCAAGCCCACTCATGCAACTCAACCGCCATCGTGCTCTGACTACCGCTGATTGACTGCGTTCCTACGAGATGTCACGAAGCCTATATAACAGTGGTACATGCTGCCACCTGCTGGTAAAAAATTCGCTCTTAATTTGAAAGAGTATACGGGAAACCGACGTCTGCAACTTATATATTGATTTACACTCGTATTTAAATGAGTTTGGTTTCGTGAGACGTGGTGAGCATCGCGTTACAATGTGAGAAGTTTTTCGTTTCATTACAATGATTTTGTGACATGACTTACCTCCATACATAGCGTGGTAAGGGAATTCGCGGACGCAGGTGCGCGTTTCAAAGAAACTTGGAGCTATGAAGCCAAGTTTCTCGATTTCCCTCCTGTGTCGGTGCATCTCCAATGCGAAGATGGTCAGGACGATAGAACCTCCCCAGGCGAACACAGACATGAGGCCAAAGTGCTTCCAAACAACGGCATCGTCTTTTTGACGGGCAGCGTTCGCCATTTCTCCCAACGGCTGCCTGCAACACCACGTGATTAGAGACCATAACAAAAAGGGAACCACTAAGGGTGGGTATATATTATAAGGAATTTCTCATATTTCTGGAAAATATCCCGTAATGTTGAATCAGCTGACAGTTCGTCACATGATTGTATCGAAGAAATTTCGTTTAGAAAATATGGCTGTTAATAGAAATTAAGTGCTTTAAAGTTGTGGATACTGCTGGCGTCTCTCTTTTTCTTTGGGACTCTACAGACAAGAGCCAATGACTAGGAGCTGAGCAAGCACATAACCGTTTACGAAAATTTCTAACATGTTATCTATTCTATGTATATCAAAAATAGTTTTGCAACAGTAATTGAACATAACATGAATCATGGTATATTACATGCTGCTAATCATTGATTTCGTCGTTTGATATAAAACAAAGTATGAGTATGACTACCTTAATTATCAGTTGAATAATATTGGTTACCGAATACCAATGACAGCCAGATTAAAGTTCTTTTTATCTTGTTACTGTTTTTAAAATAACTTTTTACTGGTGCTGTGAGGCTAGGATATTTTTGTATTGCTCTATCCTACATAAAATTTGTGACACGTGTGATATTTTGTAAAACGACTCCATTAGAAATAACCTTTGAATTTATTTCAAAACTGTATCATCAGAGTCTTTACTCATTCGAGGTTGTACAACGTGAAGGCGTTCCCCCCTTATATTAGTCCCTCCAATGACCAAACATCTTACATGAGTTGATAATGGTTTATTCTTTTATTTTAAAAATTAGGGACATTCATGGTCTCTATTTTAGACCTCTGAGATGAGATGCGCGGTTAGATGATCAGCCAAGTTCGAGAATCTTACTCGATACGTCTTGGTAATTTGTTCGAGGTGTCGTCTCTCTCTGTGTGTCGACTTTTAATACTTGCTTAATCTGTACTTAAGCTGTTCTCTTCACCAATGATTCTCATCTGCACTTCTCGTTCCATTTGTACGGAGCCGAGCCGTATATACTTATGTAACCGATCTTCTAGGACTGCAATTTTCTGAAAACCTACGCTTTAGTGTAAATTAGCATTTCAACCATTAATCATATATTACTTGTTGACCACTTTTACACGTTTCATCTCCGGTAGACGAGTAAAGGAAAATTTGAACTATACGAACGCGATACGTTTAAGTCTTTTATTGAGTTATGCGCTTATCACTTCTCGGTCGCAATTTACTGAAGTATTAATGTCTTCTTTAAACCTTTTATCCTACTTCTATTCTCACCTTCATTTATCATGTTGTATTCTGTGTTAGCTATAATTACAAAACACATTTCCAATATTACAAAAAACAATATACGTATTTCGTTTGCTTTCGTGATTATGAACAGCGATTTATTACACAATATTGGGAAAATATAAAACGAAGGTTGTACAACAAAAGTATATAAAGCATTAATTTCTGTTATATTTTTTAAGTTTGAATAAATTGAGTATCTTAACCAGAAAATCTAAAGTATCGCTTTGTTTTCGTACACGAGTTGACGAGAGGTATCAGAAGTGTACATCGACGCATCACTGTAATGAATCTTAAAGTAATTTCTTCCTTGTTATATGCACTTGCAAAATCGGAAAAGGAAAAGTCGCAGTGAACCACTACAGGAAGAAAATTGAAAAACATGAACACGAATTAATTTTTTTTTAGTTTCTACTTATCTGAATCCTTTCGCCATGTTAACTGTTATTGAGGTTAGCCAAAAATTTCCGGCCATCATGAAGAAATAGACAGAGTACACTGTGAAATAGAGAAGTTATTGAATACACAATGGTATATGCCATCTGTTTTCAATGTAATAAAAATTCCACAATTATGAAAACATCTGGAATATTGGGATGAGTTATGGAGTGAGCAATTGAGGAATGTACTATTGACATAGAACTTGACGTATACCGGAGGTCGGGATAATTTGAACGTCCAGGACAAAGTGAATATATTTCCCTAGTATTAATTCCCTACTTTCTGCGTATCCATTGCAATAGTATAACTACTTGGGCTTATCATTTTTATATTAATAAGTTACAAAATATATCCAACTTTAATTTACATTTTACAAAATTTAATTTACAAATTACTTTATTTTATTCTCATTGTTTCAGCCAGGATTACTGCTATCATCAGGTGTTTATATAAATGATGTTGTAGCCCAGTAAAATGCCATGACGCATATGTTACCAAAATGCCATGACGCATATGTTACCAATCCTCAGAGATCCATCACTCACATTATTTGGTCCTAAACCAATAGTTTAAGAATAGTTACACGTCTATCATTTTCATCGCAAAATTTATTACCATTATAAGATAAATAGAAGTTAATGTTCCGCTATTTTTGCGTCGCAGTATATTATGTTAGCACCGTATTTGGCGTTGCTTATTTCTGTGTATTGTGGCAAATACGTAAATATGCATACACCCGTCTCCGTCTTCTTGTCGTTCATAAGTGTCATGAGTCATAAGTCAATGTGTCAGTCGCAAATATTAGTTCCTATTATACCGTTTTAAATTACGAGCTAAGTTTTTGGCAGCAGATGGCAACATGAGTATACTTCTCGTATAGGCTGCGTGACATCTCGGAGGAACGCAGTCCGTCGGAGGCAGCCAGAGCAGGATGGCGGTTGTATTGTACGAGTGTGCCGACCTCATATAGCAAGAGCAACGCAGGAGTTGTTACGAACATTTCGTTGGGAGCGCTTGGAACATCCGCCGTACAATCCCAACTTAGCCCTTAGTGATATTCATCTTTTTAAGGCTCTAAAAATCTTTTGCGTGACCGTCATTTGGAAACAGTTGATTCCGTAGTCCTAGAGGTTACTCGTTGGCTGCGAGAGCAATAAATATATTTTTTACGACCAGCTCTCAAGGACTACTAAATAGATGGGATAAGTGTCTGAAAATACAGGGTGATTATGGTAAATAATGAAATAAATGTCAGGAAATCACATTGATTATTACTGTATGTATCGCGCTTTACGACTTATTTATTGATTTATCTACGTTTTTGTATCAACCGTACTTACTAGGTGAGCCGTGATTTGCCCAGTAGCGTGCGCCCAATCGAGAATTGTTGATATTCTCTTTCTTTAACCTAGATTTGGACGTTTTTATTCTCTAAATTTTGATTTTAAGCAATGCAAGAATTTCTATGGACTGGAAGAACTAAACAGTTTTCAGATTTATAGAATTAAATCAAATGCATCCTTGCATTTGGACATTTTAAATAACATCCATACGCGTCTTGTTTGCCATTTTCCTTTCGTAACTTTATATTTATGAAACATGTATTGATAACAAAAATTAAAGAAAAAATGCTCGCTCCCGCTATCAACACGACCATGTTTGGCGTAAGCAAAGATACTCGGCATGATGAGTTATTGTCTCGTTCGGTCCATGTGTGGATGGGATGTTTGTGATAGTTGTGAATACGTCAAATATTTTACTAAATGCAGCGATTAAGCTGCACAGATACGCTATGCCAAGTGGAGTGTCATCATTAAAAGCAATAATTATCTTACAGTAGTTGTCGCAAGAGGTGTTGAATCGTTGTGATGACCTGGAGGCCCACGTGACTTGCAGGGCGTTGGCGGCTGCCAGACACAAGGCATGGCAGGCGAGGGCTCGCCCATGGGCACTGCGTCTGGTGTCTTCCTGCAGCACCGCAGCCATACCCGCCCCCGCCAATAGGATTGCAGACACCACCTTCAAAGGCAGGACAATCTCGAACACTTCCGCTGACGGATTGTCGATGCAGCGTCCCACCACTTCTTCCTGATACCAACAATAGAATTCCTCGTTTATTTTCACATCTAAATTGAGTATATTCCTGTTTAGGAATCATCTGAAGTTCAGGACCCGGATTTTGCATGTTTTGGATATTTAAAAAACGAGACTTTGTATAACTTTGAGGAGTCGGTTTCTAGCGTTTTTAACCTCTTCAGACCGTTTTAATTCAAAGAAATTGTGCATATTTTCAAAGATTTTTGTTCTCATATAATGTATATTAGAACTCTGAAATTGTTGGATTAAATTACAGTAATTAAACAGAATTTACATGTTTGTTATTTAAATATATTACTCAGACTATATGAACGAACTCGGTGATATTATTAAACTAACCCGATATCCACTCGCACTTTCTTAGTTATAAGTAGTAATATACGTAACTCGTTTGTATAACTTTGAGGAGTCGGTTTCTAGCGTTTTTAACCTCTTCAGACCGTTTTAATTCATATTTCTAATTTTTAATGCATGTTTTATGTGAATTCTTTGAACTTTTTGTGTGCAGACTTGCCAATTTTTTTTCTAAGTTCCGTAAGTAAAAAATTTATTAGCCCTGAATTCATATAACCATATACATGGGATCGGATCTAATGGGGGGAGGAAGCGCGTCCCCCGGGCGCCAGAGCCAAATAAAAATGGGAAACACTGAATGTTTGGGGCGCCAAAGAAATATTTTTTTAAAATACACGTCTCTCTCTTCAATCATCAAAATATTTTCCTTTTTAGGAAGCTTGACTGATCATTTAAGAAATGAAATATACAGTGCTTTAGTCGGGAACGTCCCGAACAGCATTATAATCCAGAAGTTTGGTGACAATTCGCTAGAAGTTTATCTGTAAGAAATCTTGATATAGTATTGCCAAAGGGATCATATGCTACAAAGTCTTTTTTGTGCGTTTATACTTTCGTGTAAGTAGAGGAATGTATTTAATTTTTAATTTATTTTACATGATACTCTAGTGATAAATATTTACCTTCAGGGGGGGGGGGACGAATGCAAAGCTTGTTTCTCCCCCTGAAAATAAACGTAGTTCCAGCACTGCATACACAGCTTTGTAATTTACACATAATATTGTGTTCAATTATTTCAGTTTAACGAAACATCAACAAAAGATACAGAGAATGTTCCTCCGACCGACAGCGGTGCTCGAGTGGTAACGTCTTCGCTTCCACGATCCCATTGGCTGAGCGGTAGAGCGTGAGTTTAAACCCTGCTCGGCCATATTGGGAGAGTTTTTCTGCTGGGTTTTCCCCCTCCTACTCCAGACAAATGTCGGTTCGGTACCATAAGTTCTCCGGCAACCCAATATCTCTCCTTCCCAATTCCCTTAACCATGTCCAAGGGTTAGGTAGAAGAACAAGCCTCATGGCCTGAACCTCGTCAAAATGTATTAAATAAATAAATAATGTACTTCAACATACAGCTGATATATAGAGCTGGGCATTGAGGTTTAATGTAGATGATTCGGAGACCGTAGATAAATATGTAACTGCAGTCATTCGCGCCCTTATGTAATAGAAACTTGATCTAAATAGCTGATATCTTCCGAGGAAAGGGTGAAGAATAATTCGTTGAGACAAAATTCTTTACTTAAAAAGAAAAGAAATCTATAATGCGATACCTGCTGTCCGTCGTGAGTCATCTGGAAGTCATTGCAATAGAAGACTGTCTTCCAGCGATCTTCGTGCGTCGTGTATTTCCCACTGAAGTTCTGAATCGCTTCGGAGGAGTTGATTGGCAAAGTGCAAAATCTTGTGCAATTGGTTTTTCTCGGCAGTTTCACGTTCGATGCTGGAGTGATTGTAGGATCAAAGCGATCCTTTACATCGGATGAACCTGCAGACACAAAACGAAAGAATCATTGATTTAGTACTCGCGGTGAAACAATAATAAGGATAAGTATCCAATCGAGGGAATGCGCGGCGTTACGGGGAATTGTCTAGTGTAGCTTCTCCGATTCCTGGTGACATTCCGAGGCGTCGAAAGAAAGACTTTGTATTCGGTGGAAAAGCTAACTTCAAGTAGCGTCCTTGCAGCCAAAGGTTAAAAATCAAGCTATTTTTTGTCACAGTTTTACAAATTGGCTGATGTATGCGATAGCATCCGAACGTAATCTAATTTAGATTCGATATACATAAGTAAAATGCGCACGTGTCTATAGCGTGTGGAAGAGTCGGTAATGCTAGCATTGGCACCTTGACATGATCTTTAGCCTGCTGCTACAATACTATTTGTTCGCCTTCTGTACTGTATAAATGATGCTTTACCTTGATTTATGGCGAGGTTCGAGACTTCAAGCCTCGTCTACCACGTAACCACACTTTTAAGTGGAGGAGAGATTCTTGGGTTCCCGGAGTAGAAAAAGAATGACCTTCGGTCAGAGGGCATAGAGTGATTGAGAAGTATGTTTACCCGGTTGGGCGGCTCTGAGGATCCAACACGTTCTTCGCTCTACATTAATTTGAGACCGCAAAAGGATCTCTTTGAGCAGTTTCTTTTTGATCAATATGTGCCAGAAAGATTACATTTGAAAGACTTTTAGGAACATAACTGATTTTTTATTTTGCCCATTGTATGAAAATGTCAGAAATGTTGCACTTTCTCCACTTGACATTTTCACATATTAACTATTGGCAATGAAAAATTTATTACGTGTCCTCAAATACAATACTTGAAAATAAAAGGAAATAATCCCATGAGGTAAAAAATCCATTGCATCCTGGAATACCAAAATTCAAGAGGAGAATATGATGAATTAATGCACCTATCAAATAAAAATTATTGGAATTATTAAATAGTAATGAAAAGACGTTGATTTCTTCCTACCATTGTTTCTCGGATGTATTATTTAAAATCTGTATACTTTCTGGTTCGTGTAACAAATTCGTTTGTGTGTGAATTCACATAACGTATTTCGACTGAAATATTTCTATCACTGTGAATGAACAAGGTACGAGGAAGAATAATATTACCTAGAGTCCAGTCTGATCCATTATGTTTGACACAATATCCTTTGGGGGAAATTATCTCGCCCGGGAAACAGCATTTCACGGCATAATCTTGTAAAAACTCATCCACCACTAAAAGAACTCTTCCTACGTTATCTACAAAGTCAAAACAAAAATTATTTGAGTTGTAATTCAGCGTTTCTCCAGACAGCAACGGTAGACTCAATGTGACGTATGGAAAATGCCAGACACTATGCACCAATGTCCACACGTCCTCATCGAATACCGCAACGAGTGGTTTTCTTTGGATGTCTAGAAGCCTCTCGAACAACACACCCATCTTCTGTCTATGAAACGTTTTCGGTAGCCAAAACGCATCCTTGGGGCTTTCCCGCCAATCGACTGTGTCGAATCGTAGATATTGAGACACAGCAGTCGCACCGGGTCGCTTGGTGAAAACAGATGCGTCTTTGGTGAACTGCACGTCTGCAATAAGAAATAACATACCTTTCATTCAATACAATTACATAAAATCCAAACCATCTGTATCCAAATTTTTTTTGATTACAGTGTTTGTAAATAGGAAATGTGGCGTGCTATTGAAGCTCGTCTACGTGGGGCGATAGATTAGCTGGGTTTCCCTACAACTTGGTCCATATGAAGGTGTTAATAGGAGTAGTTAGTAATAGTATAATTAATGATACTGGGTGTAGAAGGAGGTGATAGAAGATGGAGGGTTAACTTTTCAATTATCAAAGCTATATAAACTTGGGCATTGAAATGAAAAGTTAAAAATATTTCTAGTTCAACCGGCAATTGGGAAAAGTGAACCGTCAGTAAATAATATAATATAAGTAGTTTTTTTTATCACAATATGAGCTTGGATATCTGTTAATTGCAAATATTGCTTAAATGGACTACCCGGATCTTCTCCGAATAAGAAAATAACATCTTCAAGAGCAGACCAGGACAGGCAGACTATCTGAGTAGATGTTTTTACATCTTTGACGAAGACAGTAAGTTGCGTATTTAATTTTACATTTCGGAGCAATACTATAACTTGATACTTCAATGGGTTGGTATACTAAAATATCAATGTGTAAATGTACTCTGACTTACCGTCAAAATCACTGAACGCATGTCTGTGAAACACGGCGGTGAAAACAGTGCGGCAGACATTTACATTTGGAAAGAGCCGCGTGTTCTGTGAATACATTGCTACAATTTATTCGAAAGAAAAATGAAGATTCTGAGCATTTAATCTCAAACTAAGAATATTATACGATATATTACTGGAACCCGGAACATATCTACATAAATAAATATAAAACTGTGCATTAAAATTCTGGATATTTCTGGAACCTGGTTTGGGTAATTACCAATAAGTTAATTCAGTAGTTGACCAAATTGAGAAATAAATTAATGATCAAAAAGCAACTACAAACCTCAGGTGAATACGTGATGATCAATAAACTAATAAAGCTTAAACTTAAAAACTAATTTACTCTACGGAAGGAAGTACGGGAGCAATGGTATTTCATCATTTCCGATCAAGAACCGTAAGGCCGAGGCGGATTTAACATTTCAGCAAACAACTAAAATAAAAATACTGTTATAATATTAACAGCATACCAACAAATTTGCATGAATTAAAAACAAAAAAGTTAGTTCACAAGTACGTATTATTATCAAACTACTGATTATTCTGAAAATATTGTTTAAAATTCGGAATTCGAGATCAATTATTTCAATTATAAGTCGCGAGAATTCTCGATATCGATATTTGTCGGATATATCCCGTTTGTATGAAAATTGGATAAAGGTCTTAGGGAAGGTGTTTGCAAAAAATTTGAATCTCCATGTTCTTCGATCTTTTTGCACAGCCGCTTACTTCCGGAAATTTAAAAAAAGAAAAGTCTTAATGTATTTCGGAATAATCATTCGGAAATGTATTAGTGGAAGTAGAAACGAACATGACACATAATATAAGATTATGAACGGGGACAGATAATGAATATAACGATATAGGTATGTAGTGAAGAAGTAAGGAATAAAGAGAATTGGTCAAAGTTACTTAATGATTTTGTCATTTTTTCTTGCTTTCTTTTACAGCAAGTCGCTAATCCCATTGCACCCACAGGTTTTGTACGCGAGAAACAATATACACATTTCTCTATTTTAATTATAGACTGCTCTTCGAGTTACTGCCGCGACATATCCGAGGAAGTGCAAATAATATTTCGTAATGTCAATTTTTTCAATGTGCATATGTTATATATTAAACGTAAAAATTTCGGTCGCTTGTTAAATAGCAGAAGATAGGTTGTTAAATTACGTAATTACCTCTCCGTCTATAACAATACAGCACGTAAATTTGGTCATTAGCTATTCCTGATTTCAGGACTTTTGAATCTCGTTTTATTTTGACATAAGCTTTGAAATGAGCACGTGACATACCTTGAGGAAGATAAAGGTTTTGAAATGATTTCATATACGACAGGTGATCAATGTTAGTTAACAATGAATTTCAAACAATGGTAACAATGTAATTAACTTGAATAGTTTTTCCCAACTTCCTGGATTCGGTGGTTTTAAACCGAAAGTATTTATGTACAAAAATTTCAAGTTAAATTGATTCATTTATATAAGGGTAGATGTCTTTCGTCGATGGTAATATTTCCATTATAAATATTGATACAAAAAAATACAACGGGAAGGCCGAAATGAGTATTTTTTTATAAATCTCAAGAGAAAAATTAAAAAAATGAAGATTTTGAGCTACTATACTGGTAATACCCCAATTTAAAATTCGATTCTTTTACATATTTCTTAATACAGCTTGCAGTTACAGTGATGTGCGGAGGGAACAGGAGGATTTCGAAAGACTCTCGCCAAGGTCCTCATAAGTTGAATATGAAATGTATTTTCCTCTTACCCTTTCTGCCGCACTTGTATATGTCGAATACACCTGCCAACAACGCTACAGGAGCCAGAGGTCCTTCGGAGACTGCATCGAAGCAGAAGAAATGCGTAATACCGTTCGTCACTTGGAAGGACTCGTTCACTTTCTGCATTGCAATAAGAGGACCCTTAATGAACTTATACATGAACAACCGTGATTTCGCATGCTTATACACATTTGCCACTGTATTCCACTTGAACACCAGAGAACTGTTCATGAAGTTATATCCCACCTTAATAATGAAATCGGAGTATGTGGAAGGAAACGGGTTGAAATCTTCTGCATTTTTAACGGGATATATAATTTCCTGCTTTAAATCTTGACGAACTTTGCCCGGAATGAGTTCACACTTATCGCCTTTAGCGTTTAGCCGTTCACCTTTAGCGCAGCACTTAGGCAGTTCTTTTAATCTCACACTGTATACATGGATCCGCGTTTTATTATGGTAATCGATACATTCTCGGATTTCATCAACTAATTCAGCAATTAATTTATCCTTGAATACATGTAAAGAATTTTTGTACTCTAAGTCAACTTTGAGTCTTGCTGTGATATCGAGTTCTGTGTCTGACAAAGTACTATACTTTACTGAAACGTTCAGTCCTAGCGCTTTGTTCGGGACCTGGAGATAATTTACGTCGGTCTGAGAATAATTTTCTTTTAAATCACCGGAATGATGATTAGAAATACATGATTTTAGATCAGAATCAAGTTGTTCGTTTACTGCACAACACTTATTGACAACGTGAGTTGATGTGGCGAAGGTGATTTGAATTATTAAGAGATACTCTGTTCGGAAACAACACATGTTGGCGAATGGTCGCCGACCTCCAGTGTGTGTAGCGCTTCCTCGCACCTCCAACCTCGATCTAATTCAACAGGTATTGCTGACGGCGATCGTACTGGAAAAACTGAGCGCGTCAAGGTCAACCGAGGCAGGTTCGCCAACTCCAATGAGTAAAACCTGGACATAATACTTTCTGTATCCGGGTCGAAATAGTGGGAACCGATCTGCCGTCATATGAGACCGTTTTGGTAGTGCATTCAAAAGACATAGTGTTTTTGTGATTATGATAATACTGGCGGGTAATACTGTGATCTTGTATAACTCCTTGCTGCTCCAGGTGATACGATAACATTCAGTAGATTTACACAAAAGTAAAATGTTCTTCTCGGAGAGAACTCGAACCCAATTTGGTTTTCATCATCGTAGGTATCAAATAAACAAACAATATGTAATTTTTATATTTTAGTTTATTAAGATGAGTTTCTGATCTTTTACACTTATCTCTATCACTTTTTCTTCTTTTTTATCCATCTCCATGACATTAGCACGGCTCCCACTTTTTGCCCGGAGACGCACCGGACGTTTTAGATCGAACGGATGAGATCGACTGGGAGTAGGGGTAGGTTGCGGTAAAAGTTCATTTACCGCATCTGAGCCAAAAGTTGTTGGAGGGGGAAGTACGTGTGTCTTTTACGATACTATGAGAGTACTATAAACTAATCAAGCACGTAACCAATTGTGAAACAAGTAATATTATCTATTATTTTTTAATAAAAATAACTATAACTATAATTCACGAATTATACTGTATTACAAAACTATGAATCATTAATGATACCAATGTAATTGACAGGATGTTTTTAAGAACGATCTATATTTACCTAAAGTTCTCAACTTTGCAACAGTTTTCGTCGAGTATCGTTCAGAATTGTCCTGAAAACACAAATTCCATGTTCCAACTGTTGTTAAAAAAATTATGATATTTGTGACATTTAAAACGAACTAGCACATTCACAAACTGACGCCTGTTCGCTTATATTGTTTTAAAGTAGCATCCTAAGAAACGTACCAGTTTAATTGCCGTTTATTGAGAGAAATATCTCCTTATTACATGTATGTACTACTTTCAATTTAATAATCGTCTAATATATCTTTCGTTATTATATTAATATCTTATCGTGTTACATTAACTTATAACATTTTTGAGTGAGACACTCATGGAAAATTACCATTACGACAATATGTAGTACCGACTACTAAAAAATGACAGAATATTTGCTTACGTAATATACAATACGTAAATTAAACTCAAAAACTACATACTCCTGTAGGAAAGCAAATAAATATTGTAGATGTGGAGTGTATTATTTGTATCAAATGAGTTATAATCCTGTTAAAAAGAGGATGTGTGGATCAATATACATGCTAGTTGTGTGTAGAGGATTAGCGTTTTGGAGAACGATGAAATTGGATTTATATAATGTCTATAAGAATAATAATACGCAAGAAACGTTGTACTCTCAGACCTAGTAACAAAAATCTTCGTAACTCTTGTTTCTCCATCCTCAATTGTTCCGTTTTATCATTTGTTTACACGCGTATGACTTCCTTCTTTCTATCCAAAACACTTTTGACTGTCTGACTTTGATGGTTACTGTGAATTTTACCTCCTATATTCTATAATAACCATTGCGGTATTAGCATGTCATGAAAGTTCCCCGTCTTGTAAAAAGTAGCACCTGGAGAGAATATGTCCGAGATCTCTGAAGTGTGGTACGTGCAGAGGAGGAGGTAATAAATCTGCGTGTGATCACCATTTTCATAGCACATTACGTCAAAAGCATTTCACATTATCCCTTCTCAACTCATATTGGTTTTTGTAGGTTGGGTTGTAGGAATGTAGTAGTGAAAGAATGTTAAATAAGGGTAAACTAATTATTCTTAACAACACCGTAGATTTTCCGTTGTTCCCAACGATGCTCTAGTTGTAGCCAACCTTCCCTGACGTCATAACCTACCAATTATTCTTGTACTACTTCTAATTGCTACTAGAAATTCGTTACTGGTAAATTTTGGGGTTTAGTTATTACACACTACCACGATCCAGGGCTTATTTAATAATAATAATTACAAAAAGGTTTTTATAGTAATAACAAAGTTACAAAGTTTGAAACTGACATGACACGCTATAGAATTAAAATGTATTCAAAATGTTTTGAAATCTACCCAGAATACTCGGGAATAATTAACGAACAAAATCTTGGTGACTGAAAGCGAACAATAATCAATCTCCGGAGAGGTGATCAATCAGATTAAAAACGAAATGCAAGAGAAATGCAATGATGACCACATTAATCAAACTTATCCGAAAAACTCCGTAGAAACCATTCATAATATTCCAACAAGTTCCAGCATAATCAGAAATTATGAGTCAGATAATGATGCTCAGAAGGAAGAGCCACTAATATCAGCAATAAAACATGAATTCTATGCTTCATACATCACGTATTATGGAACTGATCCTACTGTGAAGCCTAAGCTCGTGAAACTAAAGAAGGTAACAGGGAAAATGATGGAGAGTATACATATTCTTAATTCAGAATTTTGTCATCAGAACTAAAACAAAGGAAATCACCTGCAGAACTTCACCACATTGTGTATTGTGCTGCAGCCGTCGATGTGAGCCGGTCCACATCCTGACGGTGGGATACAGAGAAGGCTCTCAAGTGTTTCTTTCTTTGTACTTTTCTTTTCTAATTACCTATTTTTTCACTTTCATCGCTTTCATCTTCCTTACTGGCCTTCTCTGTGTGCTGAACGCTCACCCATGTGTTGTGCCGTGCATGGCGACCCGTGTCGGAGGGAATGAGAATCCTGGTGAGTTGAGGAACTTCTGCGTGCACTCTAGATGCGCCCCAATACACTCGCTTTGGCCTCGGCCTCTTCTAGACGGGCGATCGGGGGCTAACCCACCCCCGACCAATCGGCTCGGACTAGGTCTTCGACTGTACTCCAGGGTGAGAGGGGACGCGCAGGGGGTCCTTCTCGCTGGTCGGCGGCGTTGGAGCAACCTTGCTTAAAGAACCCTGTGTGCCCCCGCTATATCCCCGTGTCAACCCTGGCACATCAGTGGGGTGTCCCCTCGTTGGACTCCGTGGTGGGTGGGGAAACGGGGATGAAATTAAAAAACATTCACATGGAAACTAAAGCCCCCCTTTTGCCCTCTTCCTCTAGGAAGAGGCGATTAGTCGGCGAAACTGTGGATCTCCACAGTTTCTTTTGTAAGGATGGCGACCGGCCAACAAAGCCTCGTTTCCTACTAATGAAATGCATAGAAAAAGACAAGACTTTTAAGTCAATAAGCTCAGTTCGTCTTGCGAAAGCAATTGATGATAACATCGGAAAGCTTCAGTCTGTCGTGCGCCAGCGGAATGGTGAAATTCTGTTGGAAGCACGTACAGACAAGCAGATCGAGACTACTTTGAAGTTGACAGAAATATCTGGTCTTAAAATAAAGACGTTAACACACCCTGTCCTGAACATGTGCAAGGGCGTCGTAAACCACGAAGACTTTGCACATGAATCAGATGATGACCTCAAAGCATTCTTTGAGCCCCAAGGCGTGGTAAACATCCACAGAGTTAAGAGGAAGGTGTTGGGAAAGCTAGTCCCCACCTCCACACTGGTTCTGTCGTTTGACAAGCCTTCGTTACCGGAATCAATATCCTGCGGTTTTTTACACCCTGCGAGTGCGGCAATATGTACCGAATTCTCTGCGCTGCTTTAAGAGCCAGAGATTCGGTCACACCGTAGACCGGAGCAAGTCACCCTGCGAAGTATGTTTTATTTGCGGACAGCCGTCGCACGAGTCAGATTGCTCGTCACCTCCGTGCTGCGTGAATTGTAAGGAAAGCCATCCTTCCAATTCAAACAAATGCGCCAAATACCAAATGGAAAAAGACATTCAAAGAATCCGCGTTACGGAAAAAGTGTCTTTCCCGGAGGCCAGACGACGGTATCTTATCAAAAATCCAATAAACATGAGTAAATCTTTCGCAGCAGCAGTCACCGTACCGAAACCATCTACAGTTTCTATTGGCTGTCAGGTGGTTTAGGCAGACATCGTCAAACCCAAGATGTGTGATTCCGGTAATCAGGCATCATTGGATGATTCCACTGTCTTAACAGACGAATTTATGGTGTGCAAAATTCTCATACCCACAAAATATAAGGCACCACCCAAGAAAAACTCAGTATCTGTCTCAACTTCAACATCAACCATCACCCTGAAAGTGACACCAAAGAATAAGCAATCTCCGCATGTCACTTGCATGTCACCAAAGCTCCGCATGTCACCGAAGAATAAGCAAGCACTTGCTATGTCCGCAAGTGATCACTCAAGCAGTGATCACGGTGACTACCCTGAGGAGGTGACCACAACGGGGTCTGACTTTAAAGTCATAAACAGAAAAAAATCCAAACATTGAAGGAAGAGCAAATAAACTCCAGACCATGGCTATTCTTTCCTGGAATCTGAACGGCATTCATATCCGTTCAGATGACCTAAAGTTCTTACTGTCTCGTCGTTCCCCTCCAATCGTATGTCTACAAGAAACCCATCTCTTGCCAAAACACTTTTTTCACCTTCGTGGCTATACTTGTTATAGGGCAGACTTAGAAGACGGCCTGCGGGCACACGGCGGAGTCGCTGTGCTCGTAGACGCTTCAGTCTATGCCAAAGAAGTCACTATATCAAGCGTCTTTCAGACCGTATGTATGAGGGTGAGCCTACCATCCCTTACATTTACGGTTTGTAATATTTATATCCCCCCCGGCCAGTCATTCACGAAGAAAGATCTTGACGGTCTGATGGACAAATTGCCTTCCCCATTTCTTATAGTCGGGGATTTCAATGCCCATAACTCCATGTGGGGTTCTTTACACAATTGCCCAAAGGGCGATATTATTGCAAAACTGTTAGACAGCCGAGATATAGTGCTCCTTAACACGGGCCACTCAACCCATTTCTGTACAGCTTCCCGGACATTCTCGGTGCTAGATTTAGCCATCTGTAGTTCCTCTCTTTCCCCGCTCTTAGACTGGAC
>NNCF01126939.1:0-75015 GCA_002313205.1 Laupala kohalensis
TTTCATTCATTTATTCATAAAGCTGCAATACGCTACAACTCTTTTTCTATACTGTTCCTTATTGTTGCTAGTTGGTTAGTAACACTTACATTCATAGTATTACTATTTGACTTGACTGGATCTATTACTTTTTTGTAATGCGTGGGAAAAAAGTTGCATTTTCATGTCTTCCTGAATGGCGAAATACCTAGAAGTCGAATCAAAGCTGAGCCATGTGATTCGGCTGTCGAATCTCGTCGGCTTCATACTTGAGAGTTGTACAGGATCCACAAAAAATGGCTCTTCGGCGTTCGAAGAGAATGTTTCTCGTAATTCTCTCAGTGCCTTCCAGTATGGCATCGTCGTTAATATTTTGACAGAATACTCTTACAGACAATATGTTTCAGTATTAAGATAATCAGGACCACTTTCGACCTGCGCTTGTTGAAAGTTCCCTTCTGAGTACGGCAAACGAGTTCAACTTATTATTTTGGCATAATTCTGGGAACTTGGTGAGCTGTTTCTCCTAATTATGCTTTGTTGACTAAATCAATGCAATGTAGTGCCAAATAAATGATTGGTTTTTTTATAACTAATTGTCTATTGCCTTTTGAAAAGTGAGTCGCGAGTAATGCCGCACTGAGCAGCACGCACCCACTCTCGTTTGTAATTTTCACATCACTTGCGACGCACTCCTTGCCATGTAAGGATTATTATTGTATTGTGTTGTGTTGTATTATCGTTTTGGCCAACGAAGACCACGAAAGACGAGTACCAGTAAGGCTCAGTTAGTGATTTGAGTTTACTTATTAGACTCGTCTTAATAACCGACATCGGATCAGCGTGTAGATATGATCCAGACCACTGTATCCGAGCATTACAACTGCGGAGGTCGGACTCTTTGTACTCTTTGTAATTAAACTGGGACACGGATACAAGGAGCTACAAATTTTATCTTGCCCCGCCCGCGTTTCGAACCGGGGATGACCTGGTGACGAGCAATCACGCTGACACCGTGTCCACGACAGGTTTTGTAAGGATTATTTACATATTCTTTCACAATTTACTCATCATTATGGCACTTTTCTTATCAATCTAACTAATTTTTCCTATTACATTTTTAATATATGAGTTTATACGTTACATTTTGCGTGTTATTTGTCAGTATTAGCATTTGTCAATTTTTTACCTATAGAAAAGTAATTTTATCCAAATTTGGATTGTAAGATATTATTTTTTGATCTGCTTTATAATAAATTGTACAAAATGAAGACTATTCTACTACTAATAACGTCCATTAAATATATTAAAAACTAAAACATAATGAAAAACTTACGACCTTTTATGGACGAATGATATTTTTATTTTTTGTGAAGAGCTCACTATATATTATGTTTCGGCGTTGATTTACGCCACCGTCAGGTGATCATCTAATAACAAATTATAACAATAAACGTAACAACAGAACAAATTAACATGATAAAAACATGAATATAAACACAAAATATTTTTTTTAATTTATTTTCTTCTTGTTCAGCATAGGTCTTTCAAAGGTTTGAAATTATACAATACACTTCAATTTACAGTATGGACAATCCTAGATTTTTGTGTATAAACACTAATTGTAAAATAGACCTTTGTGTACAGAATCGTTATTGCATAATACCTGTAAGATCATTTATTGATTAAATACATATTACGAGTTGCAGTATGATGGTTGATTTTGACCACATATGGAGGTTTCATCAGATAGATCTTTGGGGTATCGGGACCTAATCCTTGATCGGTACCTAACCTTCTTCCTCAGTTGGAATATTTCTGTGCTAGGGCAATTATGGGGGTTGTTGAAAAATGAGGCTGAATGTTTCTGGATGTAGCGCGATATGGATGGTATATTTAATTCTTTGTGAAGTTATGTGTTGGGTATGAACCAAGGCGCCTTTGTAATTTTTCTTAAGAATGTATTTTGAATTGTTTCCAGATTTTTAATGTGCGTAGCTGGTGTATTTCCCCGTACTGAGCATGCGTAAGTTAAGGTTGACCTGATAATTGATTTGTATATTGTTGTTCCGCAGTCTATTTTTAAAGTGGAATGAATATTTACTAACAGGTATAGTTTATGAATTCTTGCGTTTGTTTTGTGTGCTGCATGGTGAATATGTTCATCTACTAATTAATGATACTCCCAGATATTTCACTGTTTCATCCGACTTGAGCTATGGAACCGGTGTGTTGTTAATAATTTTGTCTGGAGGTTGAGTCAATTTTCGAAGAGTGAAGAATTGGTTTGTGATTTTTTCGGGTTTAGAGCTATTTTCCAACTGTCAGCTCAAAGAGCGATTGTATTAATGTCATTTTGGAGTTTAGTGTATGCTGTGAGAATATCCGAGTGTGTTGAAAGAAGAGCAGTGTTATTCGCGAATACCGCAATTCTTGAATCCATGGTTTGTGGGTAATCAGCTGTGTATATTTTGATATTTTGAACAGTGTCGCAGAAAGTTGGGACCCCTGGGGTACACCTGCTGAGATTGGATGACTGGACGAGAGTGTTGAGTTTATTCTGATTTTGAATTGCCTACTCTTTAAGTAGTTATTTATTAAGTCCTAAAAGTTGGTAGGAATACTGACCTTATGCATTTTATAGTTAAGGCTCTCAGGCCAAACTTGATAGAAAGCTTTCGAAATGTCAATAAAAATAGCTAATGTATGTTTTCCCCATGAAATACCTTTGCCATTGTTTATGTGACTCTGATTAATTGATGTTCAGCAGAGTAGTTTTGTCTGAATCCAAATTGTGTTATGAGAACTGCTTTTGTGACATACATGAAGTCGTTAATCTGTTTAAGATAAGTTTATCTAAAATCTTCGCAATATTGGGTAGGAGACTGATTGGACTGTAGTTATTTATAGATTTTGGATTTTAGGATTGGAATTATTACAGTCGTTTTCCAACTATCACGGTAATAGCCAGGTCTTAGTGACCCATTGAAGATTGCTGTAAGAGCTACTATAATTTGTTTGGGAAGTTCTTGTATTATTTCTGTTTATACTTTATAGTTCATAACTTTATTTGGTGTAAAGGTTTTTTCAAAGTACGATGCTAACTCTTCTTCTTTTTCTAAATCTGTGTATATTAGTTTGAGTCCAGCTTTCAGTGTGGGTATTTGAACGTGTTCCTTGGTTATTTCCTTAACGGTTGACCATAAATGTTATGAGTTTGCGGGTATTTTTTCTATAACGTTTTTTAAGCTATAATATCTATGATTATCTAGAAGATTTCTTACTTTTTTAGATATTTTGTTCCCCTTTTTAGGTGAGGGAGTCGGAGAGTTTGCCAATCCCTACGGATTCAGTGTTTTAGTTTGATAAAGTCAACTATTGACTTAGGTACGGTATTGCTTGCGAATTGGTTTGTTTTGAAACTGGAGGAAGAATCTTTTATAGCTGTTAGGATGGCTTGTGTTAAAGTTCCTATGTGAAACTATATCTGTGGTAGTTTTTAATGAATATGAGAAAGTGTAATATGTGACTATTTTATTCTGGAATTCGTCCCAGTTTATTTTTCCATGACTTCCGTATCCGGGATTTGCATGTGCCTGTGTATATTTATTCAACGATAAAAAGATAGAGTTGAAACACAGAATATGTTTACAAAAAAGGAGGAACGCAAACATGTTATAATATTGTTTTGTAGAAACCGGATAGTTTTTCAGTGTCTAAGCGTAAATTCAAACTCCCTATTGTATTTAAAAAAATATCATTTCTGATATACAACGTTTGTAATAATTAACTTCTTTGTCCAAAAGTAATGTATTTTCCCAATCTATAAATTGATTAATGCAATGTGAGGTAACTACACTTTATTCCAGTGATTTTAAATTTCTTTTGTGTTCCTGGATTCTAGTTCTTAACCCTCTTTTTGTTTGACCTACTTAGCTAGCATTACGATCTTTACATTTTATTTTTTATACTACATTGTTAGTATTCATGTGATCTTTCTTATCTTTCCCTTTCGTTATCAAAATATTCCTTTTATTTTTAAATTCTGAAATTAATATCATATTCTTAGAATTAGGTAATCTAAAAAGTGAAGGAGTTATGAACTTGTTATAAGGAAAGACTGCATAAATCATATTAGCTAGTGGAGGTTTTGTTAGTTGTTGTCTAAAATGACGTATCGCTAATGAGAATAAACATTTTCAAAATACACGCACAGAAAAACGTGCTGACTTAGAACGTTGACTAGAATTCGGTATGCATAACATAATTTGCGTAGTTTGGAATGATCTTAGCTAATGATCAATGTGACAATTCCATTTGAGGTTGACTTGAATGTGGAACTCTAAAAATTTGATTGATTTGACAGTTTTTATTTGGGTTCCGTTTATCGAAAGTAATGTAGGAGGAAGAGATTGCGAAATGACATGGATACAGTTTTATCTATATTAACAATGAGGTAATTTGAATGAAACCGAGACGAGAGGTTAGATATAATGTTTTGCGCATTGAAATGTAGTAAATTAGTGTCATCAGGAAAGAGCACCATTTTGCAATCAGGTGAGGTGGATGACATATCGTTTACATACAATAAAAAGAGAGTAGGACCTAAAATTGAACCTTCAGGAACTCTGCAAGTAAATGGCTTTGTTTCTGAAAGATAATGCTGGAATACTTCATTTTTAACATGGGAAATTTCGACTTGCCGATGCCTAATTTTTAAACTATTGATGTGCCAGTCCAAGAATGCGATATGAATTTCGAAAGAAGAATTTCGAGATCGATTGCATCGAATACTTTCGATAAATCAAGAAAATTACCTTGAGGATTCTCTCCACGGTCTAAGCATGTGCTTTGATGTGCTTGTAAAGGTTCCGAATTTGGATGCTTGGGAAATTGTGTTAATGCAATATTAGTGATACTTCATGATGATAATATGAAAGAGTAAGCAAAATCCTGATGAAATTTGGAGTGAAATGAACAAGAAGACCTATTATCATTAGTAATTTAAATTTGTTTCTTATACGCTTTCCGAATGGGTGAACTGTAAGTACTGAATATAAGTTCCTGGTGCAACGCTCAGATGTGCGCGCATATGTAATGCATAATAAGTGACATTAGTTACAATTTGAATCCAAAATGAGATGTGTGGATGGTTTACAGGTCTAAATATTTGAATTTATAGGTTTGTTTACATTTTGATGCGCGCGGCCGTCTGTAATAATATATGTTTACAAACACGGATTGAGAAAAATAAATCCTTGATATACGGCCAGAAACTAATTTCTGTGAGGAGACAGAAAAATTTATAAATGTCACTGTGGAATAAGTATATTCTGGATTTATACATTTTATTATCACTCAAAATAAAATAAAATTTGAAAGAACACTTAGAAAATTTTTGGATGAAGATGACGTTCGGAAATTGGGAAGTGAAAGGTGAAAACAATACTCCCGAGACCGACAAAATCAAGGGGTTGGGGCTGGTGCATTTTAAGTTTGTAAGAGAGGTGAGATGCTGTGCACCTTGAGAGAAACATTTTCTCCTGTTGTGTTCGATGAGGTCCTCAAACGTGAGGGATCATATACCTGATTAGGACAAGTGCCAGGACTGTTGATTTCTTGTAATGACATGCCATTATATGTGAGTGCCTGCGCCAAGTAATTCGGACCCAATTAAAACAGACGAATGATGACAAAGACACGAGGGAAGAAAAAGCAGACTCATGTTGACAAAAATGGGTTTGAGGGTAGGGACGCCTGAAGAATTGACAACTCCAGTGGGTTCGCGAAAACACAGTAAAGCATCAAGTGAGGTAACGTCGTTGCAGGAAATAGTCACTCCGGAGTCTCGGATTTGTCAAGGTAAAAGTAAGAAGAAAGGAATAGAAAGACGGATGATAGAGAAACAGGAATTACAAGGGATAGATATTGAGACTTCTGAAGAATATTTAATTGTTATAAACAATCAATAAATTGTTATAAATAAATTTTCTTAATAAGATAAAAAAATTAAAATACTCATTATGGTCCATATTCGGGCGCCATTGATACTTTGGCTGTATTTTATTTGTTAATAATAATTAATAATAAATGTGTCTCATAATAAATTTAGAAAAAGAGAAATAAATAAGTATTTCATGACCAAAAGGGAGGGACCTGAACACTTACTCCTATGGGAACGCCTTGCAATTAAAAACACAACAATATGGTGTTCAAATGACATGAAATGTATTTATTATCAGATAGAGATTATTAGTTTGATTTACACACACATAAATAGTCGTTAAGCACTGATTAATTATACATGAATTACAAGGGCACAACACATCACGACGCTTACTGCGCAACGGAAGTATTCCTCCGTTAAACAAAATGGTACTCACCACGATTTCCGCCACTGTGCTTAGCTGGTCATTGACCTTACAATGCTTAAATACACGTACCACACTTGACACTTGGCCTAATTACACTCAGTTACAATTTATTTGGCCTTAGCAAAACGTTCAAACATATTACACTCTTTGACATTTCTCATACGATTTAATGTCTTTCATGCTGATTCCTGAGTGATTCTTGAGTGGATGTTGAGGACCCCCACTCGATTCTTGCTTCGCAACTGTTCGAACCTCTTTTTGGCTTCTCCACCGCTCTGTCACGACTGGCTCCACCATCGCCAATTGTTTCAGGGTTGTACTTTGCTCCGCTAATCACCTTGCGTACCTCCTAATTACCCGTTCCTTGCAACATTTAATTGTAACTTCGTGGTCACTTGTTTATTTGCAAACAACATGCCTTCTGGCTGAAAATGAAGTGCACTTTTAATGCTTTGTGTATTTAATGCTTTGCAAGAACGTTGCCTTGTCTCGGCTCACAATGGTACAAAAATGATTCTACTGCGGATAATTTAACTCTGAATTTTGCTGCTCTTTACTCGCTGGAGTCAACTTATTGCCTGGTCGATGTTCTTTCTTGTTACGAACTTGTTCCTAATTTCTGCTAATTCACTGCTTTCCACATCATTATTCGAAATTTTGATAATTTAATACTGTCACGTATGATTCACTGGCGATTGAATTTAGCGTTTCTTGCGATTCGAATTCACTCGAGTTCACGGAAAATTGTTCACCAGTCAAACTTTCAGTTTTCCAAATTTCGGAATGTTAATTAAATTTGATGCACTTGTTGAAACTAAGTCTTCATCATCCCGAACTGGAGAACTTTTCACAATTCGCACTTTTTATCTCGAATGTCATTGAAGGTTATAACTTGTAACATAAAACAAGTTGAAATTTAGAATTAAAAAAATAACTTTTGTAAAATGTAGACATTAATTCAACTCGAAGCTGACCGAAAATTGATTGATCGTATGATAACGCGCTGGCCTCGTCTACCCTAGTAATGTTCTAATCGGTCTCCATCTAAAAGGTCTTGATTAATAGCTTTAGTAATCTTCCATTAGTCTCGCAATAGTCTCCAAAAAGCTCTTTTTATCGAAAAAGTTGGTCATGTTACTTACTCCCACTTAATATTTCTTCTCTCTAATGTCTACCTTTTGCTGCTCTCCCCATTACAATTTTGATTGGTTATTTCTGAAAGAACTTTGTCGAAATTTCATTTTGCCAATAGACGCTTATCGCTCCGCCCCTTCTGCTCTCTGATTCGTGGATTCACTTTTTCGTTGTTTCTAGACTTTGCTTGTTGCCAAAGTGTGTCGTTCCACCATTTTGTTTTTCGAAACAATAACCTTTGTCGTGGACTTTTGCGCAGTTGTACTGGCGGATACTCTCTCAGATCCTAAGTTTTATGGCTTTATTGTTCTAGTGCGCGGCTTCTTTTGCCCATGTGCCAGCCCTTGCGATGCCGGTCGAAACTTGTCTTCGGGTTCCGCCGTACTCAATGACCTGAAGTTCTAAGACCCTCTTTTGAAGTCTCCCCCGCGGGAGTCTGGCGCGACCCTACTTCGATTCTTCTTGGAATTTTGCGCTACCCATCACGACCGACGTCCCCAGAGAGATCCTGAGACGTTCCCTCTTCGGTCTCTCTTAAGACGCGTTTAATTATTGTTCAGGGAAAATAATATTCCCTGATACCGTTTCTTCCGCGGGCTGTCTTTTAGAATAAATTTTGACAAAGGTTCTTTTCCCTAAATGTTGCTGCGTGTTTGAACTTGTGTCCTCCATTTGGGTGGGACTCGGCGGCGTCTCCTTTTGGTTTTTAAGAATAGTAACTTTATGGTTCTTTTCTATCCTACAATTTCTAAAGAACTTTTGTTGCTTTTCGGAAAATACTCTCTCTGTTCGCTTGCGTGTTTGAACATACTTCTAACTTCACCCTCTGCTGGCTACTTTTTCTGAATTCTACATTTTATTAATTTTGAGAACGTGATTGAATCAAGCACTTATTTAATCTACAGTCTCAATATGAAACAAAAGCATCGACAGGTTGAACAATTTAACGATATATTTACAGGAGAAAAGTTTTAAAAACTTGGCGTGAGACTTCAAACTAATATTATTGAAGATATGTCACATTTATGGAGATCAATAGTTCGATTAAAAATGTTGAACGATGCATTGTTGGAGAAAGAACAAGCGAGAGAAAAAATAGATGCTCCACTTAGTAAGATTCATGAGATAATGTCTACGAGGATTGATCTAGATAGGGTAATATGAAAAGGATGTATAAATGTGGATGAGGGGCTGCTTCTGCAACTAACCTTCTGCAAGGGAATTTGAAGGAAGTAACTTCAGACCGCGAGGAAGAAAATTTTACTGCGGTCAAGGAAACTATGGAGGGGGGACTAGAAATACGTATATTGTCGTGAAGACACCCAGCACATAGTAATGAGGACATGGGGCCAGAAGAAGTGGGATAGTGGAGCATGATGTAAGGGAGCAACCGTATATAAACGGACATGGAATCAGAGAGTAGGAGAGACACCGAGAGAGTCAGACAGTAGACGAGGAGCCAGTACTGCGTGGAATTTGCTTCTGGATTGATTCCCCAGGCACTGTTCCTTCCACCACCATCCTCTGGGACTTGGAAGCTGGGCGATCCACGTCTTCTCGCCGCCGGTTCAGACGTCATGGCTTCTAACAACATCACTCTAGCAACCAACCGACCTCACCCCGACTCTAAGTATTAAATGCGTCTCATGAATTCCAAGTCTTTCTATTACAAACCCTACTTCCTTCCAACCCTAACTACACCCTTTCCCCCCACTCCCCCTACGTCGTGTCCAACCCTGTAGCTCGGATCGGCCAACCTAAACGCGAGCTACGAGGAAGGACCATATGTAATATGAAACAAGACTTCGAGAAGATGCTAAAAGAACAGTACGAAGAAGGAATAAATATTATGGATTAAAGAACTAACAAATTTCAGAAAAGGGTGGTTCGTAAATTGGACATAGAAAATGAGAGAAGTTGTAATGAATTGCAGAAAGGAGCAGAAGAGCTGAAGAAACTAGTACGTAATGAGGCAGAGGTTATGACAAGAAAATGGTTTGAATCACCTTAGAATATATACAGTGGGAAAATTTAGAGCGCCAACTAGATAGAGGGTTACAACAAGGTATACAACAAACTTGTGCACAGGGGCGTGTATATCAGCGCACAAGATGGGAAGCGATACTTGTCCGTTGCAAAGACCATAGGCAAACATGTGTGGAGGATGATATGGAAATAACTTGAAAGAAAGGAAAATGAATGCTAAAATAGATATGACACGGCGAACACAAAAACGGGACGTGGTACTAATTTAACAAACGAAAGAAGAAAAACAGAATAATGGGAGCGTTAGGTGATAATGTTGCAATAATAGCACAAGAATACGCAAGGAGACACCGTCGAATGAAGAAATATGAGGTGGACAAAGGAGAAAAGGAAAAAGAGTACTTAGAATTAATTGCATATCGGAATTTGGATGATATTGGGGAAAAAAGATTTCATGCAAGTGCGAGGATACTTTATAGAGAAAAGTTTCGCAATAGCCCGGTGGAAAATTGGATTGAGAAAATGAGAGGACGCATTCACAGACGGCTACTGTCTATTGAACGTCTATATGGGGATATGAAGAGTTATCGGATACACGAAGACCTAGAGCCGTTGCGTTGTTTCCGTTCTTTCAAATACGGACATATGGATCGGCTGTGCAGAGAAAAGGAGGATTATTGCGGACATTGCGGCGATAAAGGTCATCAATTTAAAGCATGCACGAAGAAAGCAGAAGGGCGAAAATGTGTAAATTGTGCAAGCAAGACCTTTCAAGATGATCATGGACTACTCTAACGTTGTTGTCCAGAGTACAATTTGACAAAGAGAATGATTGAGCCAACTATCACAGTCAGAATTTTGCGACAAAATCTGCATAGGGGACATGCCGGAACAACTGAATGCTAAGGGAAAACCATCATATATACCATTACGTTTCCGGGTGGTACATGCATTAAATTCATGTTCTGCTACAATAATACAGAATGAGGATGCACATATTTTGGAATTGACAATATTCACCAGTCAACACCATGAGACAATACTCTATCAACAAGGTGATGTAGATCTGATAAAAATAAACATGTACTGTAAATTTGCTAACAATATAGCGGAAGACATTGCTATTTTACGACGAATATTACGTGATTTGGGACATCGGGATATATTATTTTGTTTAGACTCAAGTGCGAGATCTAAATTATGGGAGGATAAACAACTAATAGACGAGGTAAATTATTTGAACAATTCGTGATGGAGGAAAATTTAATAATACATAATGACTATGGTGAAAAAACTTTTATGGGAACAAATGGTTCCTCAATCATTGATTTATTACTCACTAATGCTTGGAAGGATCACACACTGGTACACTGGCGACTTCGTGATGGGACGGAGAGTGACCACGCCGAAGTCAAGTAATGGGATGGAGAGTGACCACGCCGAAGCAATAGTAGAATCAAATAAAGAATTGAAGATAGAGGTGAGCCGTGACTTACGCCTGCGGGTGAGTTGGAGAAATCTAGAGGAGGCTAAAAAAACTTGGCGTCAGGGAGTACCAGATTTGAGTACAACTGATGACATTGATGAAGAGATTGATGCTGTTCAACTGGATATCTTACGAGGTGGCATGGATGAACGACCGAAAATAGAAAAGAGGAGACAATCATGGTGGACTACGGAGTTAGGAGAATGTAAAAGAATAAAAAGTAAAATTAAACGCAGACTGATGCGGAGACGATAAGAGCGTCAACATGAGACGGACCTCTGGGATGACTATCGAACGGCAAGAAGAGAGTTTAAAACAGCAGTAATAAGAGCGAAAGTAATTATTGGGTTCGACATGTGGCAACTATAATGCAGCGCTCATGTTGGGAATTGCCCTACAAGATTGGACTGGGAAAATAAAGTCGAAAACGGTATGGCACCATGTAAAGATACAAGGAGACATGCAATGTACAAGGGAAGGGGTGGGACACGGTATATTATCGCAGTTGTTTCCAACACTGCCAGAAATACGTATTCCTTAGTTGGGAATTGACATGGAGGAGATAGAAACTATGACAGGGTTGGAAATGGATGGAGGAAATTGTTAAACGGTTGCATCCACAGAAAAGCCCAGGCTACGATAACTTAAGCCATGATATGGTCAA
This sequence comes from Laupala kohalensis, assembly GCA_002313205.1. Taxonomy (NCBI): domain Eukaryota; kingdom Metazoa; phylum Arthropoda; class Insecta; order Orthoptera; family Trigonidiidae; genus Laupala; species Laupala kohalensis. The sequence continues at coordinate 11,624 of NNCF01126939.1, forward strand.
GGAAGTTTTCCAGGAAATAAAATCGTGGCTACTAAGAATTATGAATGGATGCATCACTATTGGATATTTCCCCAGAGCGTGGAAAATTGTAGATATGAAGTTGTTTCTTAAACCAGGAAGGGAAGCGTTATTGCCGACATTTGGGAAGATCCTGAATCGGTGGATATTACAAAAGATAAGTACATATATGGAAGACACAAAGAGATTTAATGATAGACAATTTGGATTTTAAGTTGAGCGAGGAACAGATGGGGCACAAAAAACGCTCCTTGAGGACATAGTACGCCGTGACTCCGAATATTGTCTTTGCTTAGATGTTGAGGGAGCCTTCGATAACGTGGATTGGTGAGTATTGTTGACTGCAATGTGGAATAAAGGTGTACTGGATTATTTGCAGAGGCTTGTACACTCATATTTACGAGATAGATATCACCTACTAAAGATAGGTGGTAAATACGTAATACAGCAGGTTACAGGAGGATGTCCCCAAGGTTCGGCAACGGATCCATTCTATTGGAATTTTGTCATGGACACAATTTTGGAACAACTAACAAACAAAAGAATCAAATACGTAGTCTATGCGAATGACGTAACGGACCTTGTAGGGGCCAATAGTCGTAATAAGTTAGAGTATGGCGGAACAATGGCGTTAAAAGAACAAGAACGGGTGTTCCATGCAACAGGATTAAAATTATCAGCATCGAAGACACGCGCAATGTGGTTCGGCCATAGTTGCGAAAATCGGAGAAACCCATGCCTTCAACTTTATGGTGAGCGAATAAGAATTACTTCAAAACATAAATTCCTTGGAATAATGCTGGATGAGAAACTTCTCTTCTCTGAGCACATAGAATATGTAGCAGATAAAGCAAAAAGAGTGTATTACGGTTTGTTGCGTGTACGAATTACGAAGTACAACATTGATGAAGACGATAAGGTAAGGCTTTACAAAGGTGCAGTGCGCCCAATTTTACCTTATGGATCGCAGGAGTGGGGAGGTAGAGTTGTCTATGTGAGCGTTGAAAGGAAAATAAATCAAATTCAACGGACATGCCTTCTTACGATAGGAGATGCTTATAAAACGATTTCTCGAGAAGCTCTGGAGATTTTGTATGGAGTAATGCTGTTGGATCTGTATATAACGGAGCTCCAATATCGTCGGCAAATACAAAACGAAGGAAAACTGGTGTTGCATGGCAAAGAGATCAGTAAGGGAACTAAAGATTGGATAACGGAGGTTGTGATGGAGGCATGGCAGATCAGATGGAGGAGAACAATTAAGGGACGGGTGACATATAAGTATTTATCAGACGCGTCATTTGCATACAAGAACAGACGGTGGTTCAAACTGAACCCTTATGCAATAGAGTATTTAACTGGTCACGGAAATTTCAGTATCTATCTTATAGAGCGGCGACTCAGAGAAACAAGAGACTGCATTTGTGGACATGATGACACACGAGAGCACCAGCTGTGGGACTGCCCTATGTACGGACACGAAAGAGGAGAGTATATGAAACACCTAAAGTTAACAGGGCTGTTTCAAGCAATAGACTCACTTGAGCACATTGCAACGAAAGAGAAGTTTCAAGCGTTCAGGGAATATGTGACCAGATTGGAATAAGTACGTGATATTATGAAGAAACGTCAAGATGAGAGTTAGTGACCAAGTGGTTTGTAGTGGCAAGGACGTCAACTCTGAACTTTGCTGATGGTTCAATGATGAGTGGTTTGTTGATAAGAATTTCGGTATTCAAGTGATTCACTAAAATGATTTTATTAAAAAAATGAGCCTTGTAATGACTCAGTTGTCGTCAAGACGGTCTGATTTGCCAAGACTAAATAAAATGAAAATAAATGAAAATCTCCATGATCAAGAGAAATTGTCAAGAAAATCTCCATCTCAAGAATCATTTAAAAAATGAAATATGGCGCTGTTAGTTGAAAGCGATTTCCTGAAACCGCGTTGATCGTTTGAGAGCACATTATTATGCGACAAGAAGTCTAAAAGTCGCTCAGTGCAGCACGCGCCCACTCGTGTGACTGTATTAAGTCAGACCATTATTGGAGCCATAAATCCACTGGTAATGACCCCAACAGGAACATTCATTGCATCCGTCAATACTGTACTACGTGGACTCGCTAGTTGTTCAAGGGAAAGTCTCTGCAGTCGAACCAATATCTCTCTTAAATTCATATTGCATTAACGCCATTATAATATCTTTATACATCTATATTAACCCTCCGGTGGGCGCGCCTCTTAGACCCACCGCGTGTTGGCAGAGGAAATAGTATATTGTCCTTGGTCTTGTTCTCATTTTTACAGCACGTTGAGCAGTGGCCCACGGAGGAAATACCACCTCCTGGTCGCCCTTCCCTCTCCCCTTTTCCTTGCAATCCGAGCACTGACCACTGAAGGTAAGACGTTCCTATTAAGTATTCGTAGTCTCATTTGAAAATTATGGTTGAACAAAATTACGAAAAATTGTAGATGTATGTTCAACTACAAATGCTCAAATTTATTGTGACAAAATTAAAGAATCTAAAACATTCATTAAATATTACAATACTTTTTCAATTCTCCTAGAAACTTAAATCGCCCAGTGCCAGGAAACCCTAGGGCCAAAGATTTCAACTACATTTTAATTAAGTTCTTTGTTAATTAATTATTGGGAGAGAGTGCAATGTTCACAAACATTGGCAGTGATGAAAAAATACCTCTGTACTTGAAGTTTGAAACGTAAGATACCAATGAGCGTTACAACATTATACCGCAATAAGGAAAATTTTTATTGTTACATCAGTTGTTATTTTGGTATTTTGGTAGGTGTGCTAAAATATCGGTTTGTGCGATAATTTCACCATCTGTTCGACGATTTATTTGACTTCAAAGACTACAAGAGGAATAATTTGACACAAAGCGAAATCATTTTCAAATGTTATTTTTTGGTCTTTGTTTTACTGTAAACGTACATTCATTGATTGACGATCGTATGAAATGTATCATACAGGTGTAGAATATATTTAACTATAAAAGTTGGAAGAAAGAGGCATGAATAATATAATTCATCTATTGACGTTTTGTTCCCATTTTACGTCACTATGATTCTAGAAAAAAAATACCGCATTCACTTCTACGTTGTATCATTTAAAGCCCAAATAAATGTTAATAACTCCAGAAAACGGTTTTCCCCGGAAAAATTGTTTGTTTACAGATTCTATTCGCGCGGTACTCCGGAAAAAACATTGAAATTAATAAACTTCCAACTAAAAATGCAGTTTTTAAATATTTCTTTAAGTTTTGTGTAAATATTGTGCGTAAAATTTAAACTCTGTGGTATTTATGTTAAGTGAATAAATAATACGTAAAGCTACATATTTTATGGTTAATTTGTACTTGATTCTTTAATGTAATTGCGTCATTTTTCTTTATTTTTTACGTAGATTTCAAAAATACCTGAACAGATGCAATAACTTAAAAAAATTAAAATCATTTTTTCTAATAGGGAAAAAATATCTCCTTCCCTGTATTTAGATTTATGAAACGGTCGTGTTTGTTAAGACCGAATTACTGAAGTGCCACCCTTGCTTCATACGAAACAGTCTCGTTCACGAACACAATACTCGCAATAGTAATAATATTCATCGCCCTAGTGTCTACCACCCTTTGCCAAAAAGGACCATATCATTCGGGAATAGTTCTATATAATTCCCTGCCCAAGAATATAAAAGATAATATGAAATTGAATATCTTCAAATCCGCGGTTAAAAAATACCTCCTGCACCAGTGCTTCTACAACGTAAAAGAATTTATTGATTTTAATAAAAGTTAAGTCCGTCTTGTACTTTATCATGCCATTGCTGTAGTACTTTTAAAATAACTTATAACAATTCCAAAAACCATTTTCTTGTATGATTGTTGTCTTATGATTCATATTAATTTAGTTTTATGTGTACTCAACATTGGCACGGTTGTGTACTTAATTCTGTAGCCCTCTCCTGGTTCGGGTTTTTTCTCCGATTTTCCTTCGGGTAGAGGCGGATTTCTTATACATGTTCTCTAGGCTTTGTCTAGGGGCGTGTTTATTGTAACAATAAATCAAGAATTTAGTGTTATTTCAATTCTTATGATTTTTAAACACTATGCTCAGTGTAATATATAGTTCGATAATAATTTGCACGTGTAAATTTTTGTGTGTGTTAAATTACAAACATATTGACATTCTATTAGTATTACAACTCGTAGCTACCTTTTTATCTTATCCAGGAATTTTTGCTAAAATTTTTGAATCCGCCTCTGCCTTAGGGCCCTTGATCGGAATTTATGGGATGGTCCCTTGCTTGATTCCGGAGAGTAAATTTGTTTATTGTCCTCCACGTGGTCATACGCAGTTTGTACTGCTTTTTTGACAATAAATTTATTATAATGATAATTATTATGGTCATTTCGATATTGCTCTCATACTCAGCTCTGTCGCTGGATATTATTCATCTGCCATTTAACATTTTTATTTTTGGCCAGGCTTTACTTTAGGAAAGGCAATTCAGCCTGATCCCTTAGTACCCATTTCATCCCTGCACCACCTGTTACACTATTCTACTAAACTTGACAAATAGTATGTATTTTAAACAATATATGAACCTAATACGTGAACTTAAAACAATATATCAACTTAAAACAACGAACAACAATATGATCTTAAAACAATATATAGACACGTTATAAGTACAAGTTGATATCTACATGATTATTAGAACCTTATTACTGAGTTTAAAACGATAAACATTTTCTAACTATATGGCACGATTGCAATACGACTGCTTTTTTACCTCTTCTAGGTATGTTCGTGTGAAGTCCTAAATCTGCCAGAGTTTTTGGAAAAGTCTTTGAAAACACTCCCTCAGCCGTAATCACTATCGCATAGATGTTTACTTTGTCCAGCTTCCAGATTGTTTTCATTTGTATTGCCAGTTTCAGGTATTTACTTTTCTTCTCTCCTTCTGTTTGAATGACACTGTGAGTGAGAGGTACGGCGATGTCAATTAATGTTGCTGTCTTCGCCCCGGCGTTAATCACAATTATACCTGGTTTATTAAAATCGATGGTTCGATCCGTCAGCACCGGTCTATCCCAGTACATGATAACACCTTCTCCCTCTAACACTGGTGGTGGAGTATACCTGTAATACGGTGGTGTTGTAGCACTCTGCAGCATATTATACTTAAAATCCAGTTCTTGGTAAACAATTTTGGCAAGCTGATTGTGTCTGCCGAGGTAGGCGTTGTTAGCAAGTAGTGGGCAGCCAGCCATAACATGCTCAATGGATTCACCCGGTCCTCCGCATTTCCTGCACTTATCCTGGACATCCATCCGTAGGATATGCTTTTCGTAGTTTCTCGTTCTTACTACTCTATCCTGGATAGCCATAAGAAATCCCTCAGTTTCTGGGTACAACTGTCCATCTACTAGCCAATCCTGCGACATTTTCATATCCAATCCAGGTTCCTCCAAGAGCCTTGGGAGCTTTCCGTGCAGAGCTTTACTCCGTGGGACTACGCCTCCTTCTTCTTGCATCACTTCCTCCGGCAGTTCTGCGGCTAGGTTGAGGGGAGTGTATCCAAAATCTTCTTCTCTTACTGCTTGGATTATACTATCATTCGAGGACCTCAGACCTCTTCGCAGCTTTTCTTCTTGGGTCCTACACATTTTCTTAATATTGAGAAGCCTTCTTTTCAGGAGAGATACAAGCGTCGGAGTGAGGAATTCGGATGAAAGTACCTGAATTTAGTTATGAGTCTTCTGGTGGTACGATCTAGGTTGTCCAGATCGGTTGTTGTCCATTTAACTATCCCGAATGAGTAGGTCAGCGTTGGCACTGCCCACGTGTTGATTGCAGTGATTACATTTCTGCCGGATAGCTTCGTGTTCAATACTTTTGTGACTCTCTTCTTATAGTTATCATGGTATAGGGACTTCAGTTAGGTGTGATTCATTGATCCGATTTGGGAGATCCCAAGATACTTATACACATACTTTGGGTCGAGTTCCGCAATCTCACATCCCGGGTGACTTTTGGCGACTACCTTCCCACGTTTTATGGTAATGATTGCGCATTTCTCAAGTCCAAACGTCATTCCAATGTTCTCACTGAATCGTTTGGTTGTATCTATAAGACACTGTAGGCTCTGGTGGTTTTCGGCATACGGCTTCAAATCATCCATAAACAACAGATAGATACTTTCCTACAGCCTTTCTTCACTTGGTATCCACCTTGTTCCTGGTTTAACAGCACTAACAAAGGATTCATTGCCAGGCAGAACCACAAGGGTGAGAGTGAATCTCCCTGGAAGATTCCCCTTTCAATTTTCACCTTCCCCAAGTGCGTGTTACCCACATAGATGTTCGTCTTCCATGTCGTCATCAGTGCTTTAAGGCATGCTATAATACCAGGGGTTACTTCATAGATCTCAAGGGCATTCAATAGCCAGCTGTGGGGCTCTGAGTCAAATGCTTTCGCATAATCTATATAGTCAATACTCAGGTTCCGCTGTTTTTAGTTTAACTTGCCGGAGAATAACAGCATCAATTGTCAGATGGTGCTTACATCCCCAAGTTCCCCGGGCACATCATTTTTGTTCCTCCTCAATCAGACGGTTTCTCTCACAATGGTTCTGGAATCTGTCCGCCAGTAGAGATGTGAATGATTTATATACCACTGACAGTCATGTTATTGGTCTGTAGTTTTCGGGCTGGGTCTTCGCCCCTTTTTTGAACACGAGGTACGCCCTTCCTTCTATTAAATTCTTCAGGAACGCTGAGGGTCTTTCCAGGGATTCAGTAAAAGCACGGGCCCACAGCGCATGTGTGGCTCAAAATACCTTGAGCCAAAAGTTGTGAAGTTTGTCCGGTCCTGGTGACTTCCAGTTTGCTGTCTTCCTTAGGAAGTTCTTGACTTCCTGTTCGGACAAGCTGCTAATTTCCATAGGTCCAACATGTATTTACTTTCTATAATTTTGATCCATTCTGCCTGAGTATAATTTTTTGAGGTGGACCAGATCGTTTTCCAGTATCGACTAAAGCTCTGTTCTGGGATCTCACTTCGAGGTACCTGTTCGGTAATTGGCTGTTCGAGTTTCCGGAAGTACTTTTTCCGGTTAGACTGGAACTCAAAATTTTCTTCTTTTCTTTTGTTAAGCTCATTGTACCTTCTTAACCTTGCGTCCTTTACTTGTGCCATTTGTCTAAAGAAATCTTTTAGAGCCAGGAGTTGTTGAGGGCTCTCATTATTATTCAGATTGATTCCAGACCTCCTAGTTAGTTTTTTCAGTTTGCTTCTTACTTTTCTGAATTTATTTCCCTTAAAATACTCATCCAAGATGTCCGCCTGTGCTCTGAGATAGTCTATGCTTTTCTGGAGCCTTATTTTCCAAGCTGATTCTCTCCGTTTCCTGTGTTCTTCTCCTCTTCGTTATTTTGGGTAGTTGGTGCACTGACCGTTCAAATCAATTACAGTGACAGCGCCACAATATGTGGCTAGATATATTTCTTCAAGATAGCGTCTACGAGATGTTCTTCCAAGCATTTGTTGACCGTTGCGATAAGTGGCCTAGAGTGGCATATTCTCTTTAGCTTCGGAAGGCAGGGTCTCAAGTTAGGGTTGGTGTCTTTAAAATATTCCAGTGTACTGTACAGTTTTTCTCGCACACATCTAACTAAATCTTGCGTCTGTAACGAATCATCTTCTGCTGGTTCATCATTCGGCATTGCCTCATCCGATCTACTACCTTCGTTCGCCACGCATACTTCCGACTCTTGGTGGCTACGGTTTAACTGTGTCTCTGGATGTCTGGCTGCGTCAGTTTGTTCTTCTGTAATTTCTCTGCGAAGTTCTTCCAGCTGAAGAGTTGTTAGGTATCCCCTCTTTAAGATCATATTGCGCCTGTCTACAACGTTTTGTTCCGTTAGTTCTAATTCCGGATATTGTGTGGTGAAGTCGACGTGTAACAATTGCCTGGGAGGGGGACTTCCTGGCATCTGTTGAAGCGGTAAAAGCTTCTCATTATAGCCTTATTCATTTCCAGCGTCCACTTTATTCTCTTACTGCCTCTTGATCTGTTGACAGCCCTTACTTGACGCGGGAGCAAGTCAGCAGTCGTGTTGGATTGCAATGGTTCTGTGGTATCCTCCTCCGTCAGCTGTGACGCGGGATTTGTAACTTCTTGAGAAGCTTGATGTTGTCTGGAGCTTCTGTGTTCAGCGGTATGTCTAAAAATAATAATGAAGTCGATGTATTGGCAAACCCCGTTAAAATATCACATTTCTTTAACACTTCAGGTTTCAAAAAAATAAATATTCATTCATAAAACCAAATTTTTCACTTGTGTATAAGCAGAACAAAATGACAAATGCAAATAGAGTTCAGTTTTCTTTTTACAAATTTTGTTGTGCTTTCCACAGCTATTACAAGTCAGGGGTCTATAACAAAAACTCCTATAGTAGGACCAGCCTTGTAAAAGTTTATCAATACAGAGAAATGGCATACTTTCCTTTTATATAGCTCAGCTTTTCATTTAATACAATTAAATTTGAATTTCAACAAAATTTACACATCTAATACATGGTAAGAAAACACATTTATGTGTATCCTGAATTTCAGGGCCTGCAATGACACTCACATCCCAGGTCTCATTAGATTCAGGTATGCTACTGGCTTGTCAACAAAAACTATGAAGAAAACTTTTTATTCTCAGCTAAATAAAACAAGTTCATAACACAATAACTATTTAATATATTTATATTTCCCAAAACAAAATGTACACAAATAGTCCGTTTTCTGTTTATACAATTGATCCATTGAGGAAGAAATTGCCTCAACACACTTGTTATTATACAAGACAATCAAAAAATATTAAAACAATTTATGCATATAAAATATTGAGAAGCATAACAGACAAAAAGTATAGTCACCACTTAATTGTTCTAAACCATACATCTGATCAAATGATTAAAACACTTAATTAAGATCAAATCATACCACATTAACACACAATATAATGGAAGGAAGATTACACAAGTACTATAAATAATTCCTGGGTTATAATATAAAATGGAATGTCTCTCTCAAAAATAAAATTGTAAATAATGTTATATTAATTTGTAATGTAACAGTAATTTACAGTAATAACAGTAAATGTAATTTGAAATTTTTTCATATCTTATAAACTGAAAATAAGTCTCAGAGAATCTATTTATCACAACAAAATAGGCTACAATCATCAATGAAAATATCATTCATATACATTACCACCCATAGAGACCTGGAGAGATACTCAATTCAACAATGACTAGCAAATATGTGCCATCTGATGCAGTAAGTTCTAGTAAACTAGAGATACATTAACAGGTGGGGAGCACCAACAGGTATTTCCAAAATGTTGATGCAGTAAATTATACTTTGAAGTTCATATTTGTCAACATAATAGATACTGGAGATAGATAGAACACACACAGTGAGGAGGGCTAACTTGCAGAGTTCTGCAAAAGCTGTGATAACATATGGCACAATTTTACAATATTCCCAGTAATGCCATCCAATGTTTAGGAAATCATGAGATATTTAATCAATAACAAACAGAACACTTTGCTATAAGGTACAATAAATTATACAGACATAATTGCAATATTGTAAGTGAAAGTCATAGTTATTCCCTAGATTCTTGACAGGTCATGAATGACAAGTTATCTTTTCTTCGCAAACTTCCTTTCATTCCACTATAGGAATGCAGTTTCAGAGTGACATTTTTACCAACTACACAATGCAATATACTACTTCTACTGTTGACGAATTACCGTACTGTACATAACAAACTATAATTAAAAAGAGCAAGTTGTGAAGGTAAATACATGTAAACCTATTGAAAGTAAGATTGTCTTTTTTTTCAATTATTTTCTTTTAATAAATTATCTAAAAACATTTTTCTACTCTACATTTTAGTTCCAAGAAAGAAGGCTCTTTTGAGCCAGAGAGGAAGTTGTCTTTCCTAAAATCATAGTACACAAATGCCTAGATCTCACAATGCTGAGAAACCAGCAGTCTCTTTTTCTTCAAAAATGCTCCATAAAAGTAACAACATAATTATCAGAAAGCACCAATAAACAATATCTAATTTGTGACAGAAAAATATACATCAGTACACTTACAATCTACATCACTTTCATCATCTATAATAATGCCTTGTATTGTTGGGAACACAAATTATTAGTAATGTGGAGAATTCAAAAATAATTCACAGTTTTAAACTGTTAGTAATAATAATAATACTTAATACATCTCACAGAAAATTATTTATAATTTTGAAACCAACAAAAAATAAAATAAAAATCATGCATAACAATTTGAGGCTCCTCAGTAAAGACTTTATTCCAATTGTCTCCAAATAAAACAGAACCTGTTTCTTGTCATCACCATCAAGATCTATTCAGCCATTTTTGTAACCAGGGAACAGTTTTCAGTTAAATGATTGGTAGCACATTTTCTAAAACAATCAAGGATTCAGTCCCAAAGGGAGTCTAAAATTTAAAACCATTCACTTTGAATAATGAACAAGTACATCCACACATCCACTGGCTATACCAACAATTTCAAACTCAGTGAGCATAAGGTTAACCGATATTGTTGCATGGAACATATCTATTTTCTTCACTTGTCATGGCATACAAGCATGCCATTACTCTAGATAATTCTAGGAAATAAAATATAATAATATTGGCAGGGTAAAACAAGTTTTGTTAACAGTGGTCCCCAATCACCAAAACTGGCTTTAACTTATTTGAGGACTGGACTTGCTAATGAAGTAAATGTTCTATTTTCACCTTTTCATTTGCTAGCAGTTGGCAACACTAGCACCACCATCATAGGAATTTGTTCTCGCACCATCGAGAGTAGTGCAAATAACAAAAACACAATACAATTTAATTTGTGGGTTTAAATGTTTGAGAAAATTCTAGTAGAAAGAAATGTTGTTCTGGAAATATTGTCTCTAACTAATCTTTGCTGCAGATTGAAATTGATCAAGTGATGCATACAGGGGATTCCCAGAGCATCAGGTATCATGGAGAGCCCAATGATTCCCAAGAATCCCATCACTTGTTCTTCCAACACAAACACTATCTAAGTATTCCCAATACATAGAGAAAACACTGGATGCACTGAACACAGCAAAACATGATTTGCATCTTACAAAATATTCACATGAAATGCAACCCATATTTCTCTAGAAGCTATATACCACTAAACAGTTTTTACAAAATAGTATTGTAAAATAGGAATCGTATTATAAAAAAAGTGGTGATCATTTGAAGTGAGAAAGGACATTTAGTTAAAATAATTACACCTTCACTGGTTTCTAGAGCTGTCAAAAAAGATGTCAGAGTTCCTGCATAGTCTATAATTGTACTTCTAACTGAAATGCCTCTGCCAATGTTGTGTGGTGCTATGGACCACACTTCTACCACTGTCGTAGTGTTGCAAGAGTAAAGTTAGCCAAGCAAGTGTCTGGTGAGAGTCAGTTAAGAAATAAGAGGATGTTTCAAAACTGAACCGAGAGAAACTAAAAGCCAAAGTTATTACTAAGATTCTGTATATCATATATTTCCCAACCGATTTCTGTATATCACAGACTTTCATTAAACAGAAATGACACAGTTTATGAGAGATATGAAACCTCAGTCAAAACAGTGAATTTCTCATCAAATTCTTTGCAGTTTTAAGGGTGGTATTGTTGACAAGTTTCAGTGGCAATTTTCTGTCAACAATTATTCAAAGGAGTCCTAGATTGAGAATAATAATAAAAGGAGTTCTGGATCGAGACTAAGTAAAAGAATTTATTAGGAAGGTTGCTTTAAAATGCAGCAACTTCCATGGGCAAAAAGAAATCAAAATAAGTTTCTCTTGACCCCAGAAGTGATAGAAGACTGAAATTATGATGAAAGAAAAAATGAACAAAAAATAGTCAACACAATGCTTAATCCATAAATTAAAATAATTTCTCCTTTTGTCTGCAAATTGAAATAGACTGCAAACAAAGTAATAACAAATCAGTCCAGTTGTCTTTGCTTGACTGCTTACATAAATACTTATTAATTTTATATTTATGAATACACATTCATTTTTTATTTTGATGTGTTTATGGGGAAGCAGAATAGTATAGTACCACAGTTTTGCATATCATGCCAATCATCTTACTGTATGTTTGTAAATCTCAATTACACAATTTCAATTCTACATCTATATTGAAATTCCAACAATTTTGTTTGCTTGCTCAAAAACTGACAAAACAGTAATAACAAAATAGAAGATATATTTAGTATTGTCTATAAATAATACTTCTGCAAACTAAATCCTCATCAAGTCAAGCGGAAAAATGAATTAAGAAATATTTCAATTAATGCAAAAATTATCTGTATCACTTGGTGCAAAGAACAAGTAACAATTTTTTTAAAAGAAGTCACTACAGGTCATTTCATACATTTTCAGTATATTTTTTAGATTGATTGACATGATAGATAGACCTTCCTCACTCAAACTTTTAAGTGTAGTAAACTTTTAGAGCTTTAGACATAAATAGGAAAATAAACCCAAGACCACAAAGATGAGGGACTTAAGCAAATGTGTTAGTGCAGGGCTGAAAATGTTTTGTACAATTACAATCTGACAAAAATAAGTAATATAAATTTTCACTTAAGCATGCATGCCTCTGGTAATGTATGCCTACGGTGAAACAAGTAATATTCGTTAAGTATTCCACTTGAAAATTTATATAGTACTTCCAATTTCAACAGATATAAAATGTATTAAACAACTTGAACCAAATTCTCCTCTTGGGACTGAAAGTATTAAATAACAAACACATTTTTTACAAGCAAATTATACTACATTGTTGAGGAAAATTATTTTACAATGGTTAAATCCCTTTAAATTTGTCAAATGTTTGTAGATAACTCTTAAGAAATGTAACATAGAACCTTTTTGAAACTAAAATATTCCAAAACAGATCTTGCACAGTAGAGATAGTAGACATGCATGTTAAGTTCATAACACATGTATGTGAAGTATTAAACAATTAGCATTTCTGTCCATTTAGAAAGGTATACAAATGCTCTGATTTCAACAAAATGAAGTGAGTCACTTTGACATACAAATAATTCACAGCACAGCAAACCCCATTCTTTTCTCAGAGCCAATCATTGAAGCAAAGTTTCAAACACACAAATATTACACTACCATAGTTACACATGTCTTATTATTGAGTCACTTTACTTTCATATTGTGAGTACCATTTAAAGCAACAAGCACTTCAAGATTAGTGGAAAAGAAATGTAACTCTTTGAAACAGAAAAATATCTCAAATCAAGTCTTAGTTCATCACCAAAAAGAAAATAGTATGTAATAGTAATAGGACTAGCTCTTGACTCCACCTATCTCAGACAGATTCCACCTTCGCCAGATGTTTGTCTCCAGTAGCTAGTACAACTATCTGTTAACAACCTTTAATCTACATTAGAATACTCTTGGTATCAATAAAAGACAATTCAAAGGTACTAAAAATGGTAACACTATGTACTCTTTCTTACAATTCAGTTGTCATATGAGAGGTAAGGACTTGCACTCTCTTCGCATTACAACTTTTGCAAAGAACATGATCATCTAAAGGGTAACAGCCTCGTCCTTCAGCTTCAGAAGATAGAACCAATCCACAATCCTGAAAATGGAAACTTACCATAAATGCCTTAAATGAAAAGAAGACATAAAATATATAAAAACAAATATAAATCTATGAGAAATTCAGCAAAGGAGTGGCGTTCTGATCTTCACTAGCAAGAAATAAAGGCTTAAGAAAAGGAAATTTTTCATATTCGTTATTTAAGTCTCTAAGCTTTCCAAAAACTATCAAAGAAAGACAAACCATTGATAATATGTTCACACATGTCACAGAGCTCACCAATACTGCTCATATATCTATGACAAAATGTACAAATAAAACTGAAATTGTAAAAAGTAGAAAACAAATCTGAAGATTGGCTAAGACTGATGTTTGCAACCAAGATTGACGGTAAGAATCAAGAAGAAACAATATCAGGAGTTCCTATTTAATCTCTAGTAGAATATGATGCCTTGCCAATAGGCTTAGTTTGGAGACAAAAATAAGAATTAAAAAGCATGAGTGACTAGCATCAAAACAGTAAAATCTGATATTCTTCTCACAGAACCATTAGAACAGTTCATGTATAAGGTTGTTTAGAGTTACTTCGGTAATCAACAGGTCCTTGAATCTCACCCTATAAAGAATATAACCTAAAGGAAATATATAAAAAAGAAAGTATTTTATGGTAACAATGGATAGGTACGACACCAAAAGGAAAAATTTAAGGCTCTATTGACAACTTATTAGGACAAAAAGGAGGCATTTCCTATAATCCTCCATTCAATAAGGAAACACATCTGTGGAAAATGATCAAATATTCCATCATTCTGAAAATGGATTTATCCAGTATCACAAAATTTCAGGGAACTTGCTTCAACAACAATGCTACTGAGCTACATACTTGGTCAACACTTACAGTATTTGTAAAGAATACTTGGTCATGGGTTGAAGTAGGTATACAAAGTAGATACAACCAAATATACAATATATTAAGAGAGGCAAAGTTGGAGTAATACATACCTCACATTTGTAACACTGGATATGAAAACTGCGGTCTAAAGCCACAACTCTCACAGTTTCATCCTGACCAGGTTCTGGCATAATAGGCAATTTGCACACACAGCAGCGTGGTGCAAATTTTCTGTAATTTATAAGAAGGTGCATTTAAAATGACAAAAGAACTTGCAATAAAATTATATTAAAAATCATCACTATCTTGTTTCAAATAATTCAGAACATCTCAAGATCTCTCAACTTAACATCTCCCCTTCCACATCCTTAGGTTATGGGCCTAGAAGCACAATACTATGTAATAGCTTTTGGTCAGGTGAAAATGGTGGTGAGTCGGAAATCAAACCCAGGACTTCTGCATTGATTGAAGGGATGTTAACCACTACACCACTCGTTAACTTTTCACAACCCCAGAAGACCTGAGATACATCCCCATACAGGAGATAAGTAAACCAGTGCACACAGCATTGTGTGCCGCATGGATGATAAACATGATCATGAACGCATCAAGAATAGAAGTATTGAGTGAGACCAATTACGATACATGGGTGATTCAGATGCAAGTGATGTTAATACTCATCGATCTGTGGGAGTTTGTCAGGGGAAACACTACAAAACCGCAAGACATCACAGAAAATACTGTGGCGATTGCGATGTGGAATAGGAGCGATCAGAAGGCACAATCACTAATCATCCTTTCAATATCGCCCAGCGAATTCAAACAAATTAAGAATACTAACACGGCACACACCACGTAGGAGATGCTGAAGGAAATATACCAGTCCAAAGGTCCGGCCCAGAAGGCAACATTATTAAAGAAGCTGAAGCTTCATAAAATGGGGGAAAACAAAGAGTGCGAAATATACACGATTTTTTCGACACTGTGGACAAACAAGTTAGACAACACCCTTAGAAGGCTTGGAGCAAAGTCAATCGATAGTGACACTTGCCTATACCAGATAGGATCAGGACTCTAATAGCCATCTACGTGGATGACATACAGATTGCTTCCCAAGACCAGAAGACTGTTGTTGGACTGGCCACAAAACTAGCTGCTGACTTCAAACTCAAGGACCTGGGTCCAATGAGTTACTACCTAAGGATCGAGTTTACCCAAGAAGATGAAGGAGTCTCCATGCATCAGCATGGCTACATCAAGGAGTTGTTGGACAAACTTAAAATGACGGAGTGCACGCCAGTTATCACTCCATTGAACCCAGGGAACACTTTGGAGAAAAGGAAAATCCAAGTGCAGGAGGGTTGAAACTCTCATCAACCTGTCTACAACCACACGTCCCGACATTGCTTTTGTTATCAGCAACTTAAGTCAATTTAACAACTGTTATGGTTTTCATCATTGGACAGCAGCTAAGAGAGTACTCGGATATCAAGGGGATAACAAACTTGGTTTGAGGTACAAGTCCGATTCAGAACTCCTCACAGTTTTTGTGGACACAGATTGGGGAGGTTGCACTGAGGACAGAAAATCCTACACAGGATACATATTTATACCAGTAGGCAGCCATGTCATTTCAGAATCCAGAATGCAACAAATATTGGCCTTCAGCACAATGGAATCTGAATACATGGGAATGGCAGAGTACGGCAAAGAGGCAACCTACTTGCAGAGACTTATTCAAGAGTTGGGCTTTGATTCATTTGCCAACCCCATCTTCTTTGGCGACAGCCTCCCTGAAGTTAGCAGAGAATCCTGTATTCCACAACAGGATCAAGCATATTGACATCCACCATCATTTTGTAAGAGACATGTTGAAGAAAAAGCTCCTGACAGTGAAATATGTGCCAACAAGAGCAGATTGCAGACCTCCTGGCAAAGGGTTTACCAAGAGTGGCATTCCAAGGCAGCAGGGCTAAAGTGTTGCATGTGAACCTCATTCAAGGGGAGGTATTAGGTTGGCAGAATTCTACGGTGCTTCCTGTTTGTCAAGCTTTGGTTCAGTTGACCATTGTGAGTGGGAATGTGCATGAGTGTGTGCGCGTGTGTGCGCGCGCGAGTGTGTGTGCGCGCGCGAGTGTGTGTGCGCGCGCGAGTGTGTGTGCGCGCGCGCGCGTGTGTGCGCGCGTGAGTGTGTGTGTGTAAGCAAACATTTGAGACTCGAGTCATATTGGTGTATACCATTGTGTTCTTAGTACGTTTCATGTGTTTTATCAACCCGAGTACATTTTGTATAATTCATGAATCACTTGAACTCTATCAATATTATATACTCTTTTAGTTTTTTGTAAAGAGTGAGACATAAATTTGTGTTTTATAGTAAAGCTAAACCTGCGCAAAAACTTCAATGTCTCAGGAGAAAATTGTAAATACCATATTTTGCGAACAATTTTTGTAACCCCAGTAATAAAAACAACACGACTAATTATTTATTATCTTGCAATGTACAGAAAAAATTCACTTTTTTACTGTTTTATTACGTTAATGAAATAATTTCATGATAAATTAATACTTTTAATCATTAATTTAATTTAAACAATGACAATTAAACTTATTTAATTATTCCAATTTAGGAATAATAAAAGTAATCTGAACACTTATTATGATTCAGTCCACATCCTTGGTTTGTTCTAATGTGAATTGTTCCATACACACCTCAAAACAAATTCAAAATGAACAAACCAAACATACAATGACTTATTGATTAGTTACACAGCTCACCTGTGGAAATCTTCAATGCAATGAATTTGATTGGTAGCATCAACAGTAAAAGGAATACCATCCAAACTCTTGCCACATACGACACACGAAAAACATTGAGGATGGTATGGTTTACCAGTAGCACGTAGAATACGATCCAAAATTGGTTTCATGCAGACAGAACATTTTTCCAGAGTATTCTAGAACATCACAGTGAAACAAGATAATCTTAGGCAATCATAGTGAAACCTTTTTAGTATAATACAGCAAAATATGTTTTCCACATTTGTCTTCATTAAATATGTTCAAACCATTTTGTTGGAAATGCATTTTCGGGACTGTCAGTCAGCAGTTGTGCTCAGCTGACAATTGGGACGAAGTCTTCCTAAAGCACTTTCTTAACCAAACAGTATGAACAAATTTAGTGAAGACTTACCCCAGGATTCAGTCCCCAGCCCTCCAGCCAGCAGTTCGGCTCTCTACCCACTGAGACACACTGACCCCTATTATAAAATAATGGCCACTTGTAATTTCATCAATCTAAAGAATGAAATTTTTTAAAATCTGCAAACCGGTTTCATTTTTTTGTGTTATTCAGTGATTTTAGTATTATACCAAAAGATAAGAAAATTTGAGGCACACATAAAAGTAACTATGACCTATCAAGCCCTTTTCTCCTGGTCTCATCTCTAAACTTGATCGGAATTGATGGGATGGTCCCTTGCTTGCTTCCGGAGAGTAAATTAGTTTATTGTCCTCCACGTGGTCATACGCAGTCTGTACTGTTTTTTGACAATAAATTTATTAAACTGAATAATACTTTAGTAGAATTAAAAAAAAAAAACTATTACAGTAAAATATTAAATTATGAAGGAATTCAAGTTAAAATATCAATTGGTATATTTCAATCAAAAATTGAAGAAAGAAAAGTAGATCTCGTTTCCAAATATCCCTTTTTCTCCTATTATTCTGAACCAACTGTCATAAATGAGGTACCTTTCATTAACATGACATTTTCTGCGTATTTCCATTACGTATGATTTAAATAATGAAATAAATCAAAGGAAAGATAATTGGTGATTACCACATCAAGGATGGTGTATTTTTTCATAATTCCCAGTTTTAGACACTTAAAATGAAATTTTCATCTTTCCTTAAAAAAGTGAGGGGGCGGCAGCCTCCCCCCATGCCCCCCTCCCTCCCTAATCGCTGCCACTGGTGTCAGCTGTGGGTGGAGGCAACTCACAATATTCCTGCCAAAACTCATAATAAATGGAAAGAGAAATGCACTATGAAGCGATTAAATAATCAACATCTCAACGGCTATTAAAAAAGCTGTAGGATATAAATCTCTTATGAATGTTGCATATAAATCTGTTATAGATAGAATCTTTAAGACTAAATTTACAAAAGCTTAGGACATGGAAGATATTCTTCAGCACATGAAATAAAAACCAAGCAGGTGAACATGTTTCCTAAATCTCAGTAAAGCTCTGCATATGATAATGCACTGACATACAGATATGAAAATGGAGCATCACACAACTCACAAGATAATCTTCCTCGCAGTATGGTTTACCATCTAAAGCATAAAAAGGCTTTCCTTGCAGTTGTATGGCACAGTGCTGACATGTAAAACATTTTATATGATAAACACGATCCATAGCAGTACAGCCAGAACCTTCTCCAATAACTTTTTGCCCACATGCCACACACATGCCTGAAATAAAGTACAATAAATCATAGTCACATGTGACAGAAATACTTTATTTATCAACAATATTCTTGTCTACTATTGTAATAATATTGTAATATTATAAAGCAAGTAGAGTAAGAATTGCATTGTACCATAAACTTCAGAATCTCCAGATCCATCCATGGATTGAACAAGTAAATCAGTCAATGCATCCACTTCTGCTTCTTTGCCTATTACTGCTCTTGACGATGGTGAAGAATCAGAAACATTTTTAGTACGATTACCACTGATGTATGGAGCATACAAAGAATAATTAGACTGGGAAGACATTTGACTATGTGGCCGAGGATTGATGGGTTCATAAATTGACTCATATGTAGAGCTCTGTAAAAGCAAGAAGTATACTCCATAAATGAGTGAACAAGACAAAGTAATACTAATTTACAAATACATATTCTATATTATCCTTTTCCTTTCTTTCTCTTCTATTTCTACTTGCAAATAAGTTCTACCTTGTTCCAATTATTAGTAAATATATTTCCCAATATTAGGTGCAATCAATTTTAGTAAATATTTTCCCATTAAAAATAAAAGTTCAAGGAATCATAATCATTGTTAGAGCCATTTGATGACACCAAATTAAGAGACTTCAAAATGATACAATGTGAAACATTAACATCTACTTCAAGTACTCAAGGTCTTCAGTTTCAAAACCAGGGAAGTAGGATGATGAAATATAAAAAGTTTCATAGTACAGATGCTAGTGCATCCACAAATAGATGTTTTTCAACTTCCAGTACACCCTATACTAAACATTATTTTCATATGGTTTTGAATTAACAGACGTTAGAAAAGAATTTGCTTATGCACATTATTTGTCTGGATTTCATCCCATAAATTATCACCATAAACTATTGTCATTACACTTTTATTTTGAGAACAAGTCACCCTCCACTAAAAATCATGAATTGTATTCACTGCAATTCCACCATTTGTATAAATTCACCCTAAAATATGATTATCCATTAATTCAAAACATAATTTTTACCAATATACTAAGGAACCAGAAGTTTTGGATTTACCAGAACAGTCCCACATTTTTGAGTAGCATTCACAGAAATTTTTTATATGATATAAGAAATGACTAGCAATGCTATATTTTTTGTCAAAAACATGTTGTCACACAGCTGGATAAGTAGAGAGCACCCTTGAGAACAAGGTTGGCAGACAGCACACTCACAAAAAATTAAAACTCACCAAATATTGACAACTTTAGAAATGACAGATTAGCTACTTAATTGACACACTGACTTTATTAGAAATGCAGCAAAAGAAAGTCCGAGTAGGCCTAGGTGTCAGTCTCTAAGGTATGGGATTTTCCCATAACCTATCAAGGCCATCCAGCTCAGCACTTTGCCCACTGAGATGCACATGTCACTCTACCCACCAATTCATAAAATACTATATCCATGTGTTAAATATACTTACTTGAGATGATCGTCCAAATGGGCCATAATCTTGTTGATACGTAGCTCGCCTGAGCTCTGAATAACTCGAGCTCACTGGTGATGGGGGAGGTGGTAAATCTTCAGGAGGTGGAGGAAAGTTAGATTGACAACACTGCCCATAGTCTGTAGGTTCCAGTGGCGGAGGAGGTAAATCATCCAATGCTGTACAAGAAAGTGTCTTAGTAAATCATTTGTATTGCAAGGTTTTCAAGAATAAAATATGTCTACAGAAAAGAGAAGAGAGAACTCTGTAAAACAACTCTGGCTACAGAAACATGTCTAAATTTCATTAATTTACCAAAATATTGAGAGAAGTTAAGTCAATTTCATTCTTAAAACCATGGGTAAAATTCAAAGAATATTAATTTGATATAGAAGATATCCCACATTTTCTTTGAGCAATAATCCTGTTTTCCTAATAAAACGATAAGAAAATTTTTCTAAGAAGTATTTCAAAGAGGATGATCAGAAATTTGTTGAAGAGAGACTATCTTTGAGTCTGATTTGAAGCAGTCAAGGATCCACAAGCTCAAAGCAAATGGGAATTGCTGCTACAAATCACTTCTTATTAGAAAATATTTATTGCAAAAATACAACCTCCAAATTAACATTTAGATTTGTTGTTGAGAATACTTACTTCCATTGGGTTGAGAGAAAACACCAACATTACTATAAGTATTTTCTCCATCTTTTTTAGAGTGAGAACCTATATTACTGTAGGTATGTTGATTTGTAATATCTTTTGATGGAGGAACATTGCTGTATGTAGCCATATTTGATGCAGCTGTTTTCTTCAAAAGCCTAAAAATAAAACTTTATTACAGAAAAAAGAAATAAATAGCACCAATTATATTTTAGGGTAAATTTACATTTTTGCAAGTATGCATTTTTGCAAATGCTAATTTCCCCCTTTCTAACTCTCATTCATAAACCAAACTATATATCAACAACTGTACTGTCATTGAATTTTGCCTTTCTTTGAAACATCATATGAGTTAATATGATGTTTACGAGAATGAAAAAAAATCACAAAATGGTTTCACGAAAGATGACTGAAAATTAGTCTCATTTCATAAATAACTCAAAAGAATAAAAGCAATGGCAACATATGCTCTACCAAGTATAGCAATAAGAGAATTTTAAATCATCAGTACAAAAAATTCACCGGTTTAATAGTAATTAAAACTGAAAAAGAACAATAAGACATTTTCAGAGCAATGATGTTCCTTAATACATTTTGGTTATAGCTAAATAATGATTAAAATACTAAATAGTGTCTACAAAACTGATACTACAACATCTTTAAATACTTAGCTCCAGAAACAAGCCAGGGACCATCCCAACATTTGCTCTCAGTGCCCTGGGAAACTGAAGTCAGTATCAACAGAAACCAATGAATCAAATAATTAATTACTAATTTCTTATACAACAGATCAAGAGAAAAAATGTTGGTCAAAAAAAAAAATAATAATAATTTTCCACTCTTCAAACATCGCAAGAGAAAAATTGTATTTCTTCTTTCTGAACTCAATGAACTACTATACTTGCCTAGCTTCAAATTTCCCAAGATTAAGCCATGAATTCACAAAATAATTTCATCTTAAAAAGTCCAAAAAGTAATTTATAAAATATTTTTACACACATCTTCCTAACACAGAAAAAATAATGACTGGAAAAATTAAATCAATTTATAATGAGTTAGGATGCCAATTTCTAGTCATGAGCAAATCTTTTCATTTTAAGGAAGGTCAATAAAAGGCAAACTAAGGTCATAATGCACAATATGCCAAATGTAAAATTTAATCTTGTTTTCATTACTTCCACAGAACCACTTTAAAAAACCAAAGGACTCTACAAAAATAATAGTATTCAGTAAAGAAATACAAAATCAATAAATACATATAAATGGTGATTTTCATAAAACCTGACCATTCTTCCAAAAACGTACAAATCCATTAAACGAACTTGTAATCAAAGTCTACAAAAAGAACAGAATTAATTTTAGTGTATGCAAGCTTCAAACTTGCTACAAAAAAAACAAATTTTATCAATGGTTCAGACCACATCTTTCAGATCTGCAGTAAAATTGAGGGAGTCAATAAAATTAAAATCAAAAACGTGACTACAATACTGACCCATTTCTAAATATTGGATTTACATGAAATGACTTAAGAAATCTGAAATTGGAGAGGTAAAGAGAATTGACCCATAGACAGACTTTACTTTGGGAAGAGATAGAAATAATACTGAATAAATAATTAGGGTTAAATACAACTAATACTAAGTCACCACACATTTATTTCTAGACAGACTATCACCACTCTGTTAATAATTGTCTAGACTTTCATTTCCTCAGAAAATAATACCTTAAAAAATTAATTTCTTAAATTGATAAACTTCAACATTTCAAGAAGATTCTCCTACCTCCCCGCCCCTCTCCCTTTGTCCCTCGACACAAGATAATTCAGATGGGACACACTTCAATAAAATGCAATATTCATGAAATTGCACTCTGAAAGAAGAAAACATTACTATTACAAGGAAGACAGGTTTCAAGATACATTTATAATTTAGTACCATTTCATCAGGTATGACACTAAATCTGCAAGGAAATGAGTAAATCCTTTTACAGGGGAGCCTTTTCTACTAAATACAGTGCAGATACTTGGTTAACAGTATATATAACAAGAATCCTACACTTCATTACTCTTATCCTGTTTTTGACAATTTGCCTCTTCTTTTATAAAAGGCAGCATTATATACACATAACTCAACTACTGAACTCTTAATGCACTTAAGTTAAAAGGACAGGCTTATCAAAACAAAAAGATACACAAAAAATGTAATTCTTGAGCTCACATAAAACTTAAGTGCAATACAATGTAGCAAGGTCTGTGAGTTATTGGTCAATTTTAACCTCCTTATATTGAAAAACATTTCAATAATTACAATTAACATTCGTTAAATTATTTAATACTAATAACTAACTACAAAATACTTTTGTTTAACAACGTGATTGGAATATATCAATAGAAATTCACCACAAACAGGAAGATAAAAAACTATTAGACATTAAGAAATATTTGGCCCAGGACATAAAATTTACAAGGTAGATAGCTTAAATTAGGCTACAATTAAAACAGATTTCAAATATTACATTCAATAAACTGACTTACACTATTTCGTATAGTGAACGGGCACTCCCACTTCCTTACCGTTCATTTGTGATAACAGGTATTATTCGAAAGAGAAATTATTTCAGATCAAAATCACGAGTGGCTATACTCAGATGTCAAAACCTCTGCGATAAAATAACGTCATCTGACTTATGAGATAAGGATTTGGAGGAAGAGCTGTCGACAGCTAGAAGAGGAAGAGGTGAGGTCACTCCAAGTGCTCTAAAGAACAATAAAACGACAGCTGTACACAATTACTCACTTTCTGAGTAACGGTATGACGTTTGATGTCCTCTAGATAACTCACTCTGAGGTTAAAGGTCTTAAGTGAATCCTAACGCCATCTGAGAGTTTTACGCCAAACTATTAAGCCGAATAGTTTCATCAGGACCCGCCAGATAGCTAAGCACAGAACATGTATGCACGAAGCTGAGCTAACTGTTTTACCTAGAGTTCTTAATCAAGGGAGAACCATCAGTAGTGTCCACAACTTTCGAGCACTAATTTCTCGTAACAGCTATATTTACTACGCACAAATTTTCATGGCGCGAGCTATCACTTCGTAAGTCTCTTATTGATGGAAGTAGGAGAAAGGGAGACAGACACACATAATCATGTGACCAACTATAGCTCATTCAACCCCTTGTGAGAAACTACGCGAAGTATTTTCTTGAAATATGACAAATTGCCCATTATATTTCCTCCTGTGCCGGTTCTCTCTTGATTAAGGATTCTAGACCTACCAAGTGCTGGCCTAGCGTAGTATAGAACTTTATTTACACCAATTAACGTTGGGAACTGGGTAGATGGCATAAATGGCAGCTTCAGGTATCTGACATGAATACTGGATGATTTGGAATTACAGGTTGCTGGTAAAAATTAAGTTAAATCAAATGAAAATCAGTTCCTAAAATATAGGTATTACTCTCAAGATGGGAAGCATAGAAGCTTTATTTTTAAAAAGATAAAAAACTTTTGGGCTGTTACTAACACACAATGACACAAATTAATACTAGACTAATCCTTCCCTACTGTGCAACTCTAAATTAGTGTTGCTGTCAAAATTTATTATTACAAAATATTTATATTTTTAGCCCCCCTTCATTAAAATATTTGAATATTTTATTTTTATTCTTGTTTCCTTCTGTATATGGATGACTCAACCTATTTTGAAATTTTGAGGCTTGTGGAAACTTAGGTTCATGGATGTCAGCGCTACAAATTTTGAAATCAGATGTTTTTTAAAACATCAAATTTGGAATGTTGAAAGTTTTATGTAAATATACTATTTCTTCCTGACAGTTGACTCTTAATTTTCGTATGGAATTTAACAGTGAAGTACTTTGAATTCCTATTTTTCATTCTCTAAGTGATGAGCAACTTTTATGAAGTCATGATAGATAAGAAAATGAAAAAATATAGAAAAGCAAAGTTTTCCAAATATGAACTATAAAGAGGGGCGCAGAAATGGTAAATCCGCCTCTACATTCGGGTCCTTGATTGGAATTGAAGGGTTGGTCCTGTGCTAGCTTCCGGAGAATAAATTAGTTTATTCTCTTCCATATGGTCATACAGAGTTATAACACCATTTTTGACTGTAAATCTTTATTTTTATGCATTTAATGTAAGATATAAAGAACATATGTAAATATGTGAATATACACATTAATTGCAGTTCTATAATTTAAAAAAATGCAAAACACTAAATTAAAAGAATTTAAATTACTTCATCTTAGTTAAATTTATTTTTCTTCCTTGTTTATATACTTATTAATTCAAAAAGTTTGATAGAGTTTGTATTCTCAAGGAGTTAATGTTGTTATCTCATTGGAGAATACTCTGGATCAAAACCAAAAGATGAACTTATTACCTGATGTTCATAGCAAGAACCACATAAAAAATACTCTTTTGTATGAAAACATTGAAGTGAATCACAATCGTCAGTAATATTCATGATTAATTCAATGAGTAGAACTTAATTGTGTACTCAAACTCTCTTTTAACCAAGTTGAAAATTTAAGCTACAAATTCTGAATGAACTATTTTTGAATTAAATGTGTTTGGAAAGTAACTGAGTCTCCTCTTCAATCTCTTCTGGACTGATACACTATGAATTGTTCTACTTGTAATCAAAGGTCTTGGAATATTTCATAGTTCATCAAAGGAGCACTCGTACATTCAGTTATACTTGTGTTTGAAAAAATTATCATCATATTTACAAAAATTCAAATATTTTAAATTTTACATTTTAAAAATTCAGCTGACCCTTATTCAGAACAATACGGAAGATTTTCAAATGTCTTTATACTGTCTCTTTTAATGAAACAAACTTTTAGAACACATCACTTTTAATTATTTGTAGTTCATTCTTCCTTTATATAAGACATTTTTTACATCTCAAGTGACTTTTTAGCTCTTTCCTGTGGTTATCATGTATTCTTTTTCATTTCATCTGTTTTTCATAAACGTTTATGAATATTCATATCTGCAAAAACACTACGAATAATGCTAATACTATAATGCTTTTATATTATAGATTTGTTTGGTAGTATGGATTCTAGTTTTTTTTTATATTCTGCCATCTAGCAATGCTCATGTCAGATTTATGAACAATATTGTCATTATTAATAATAATTTCAATAACATTTTGGACCTCTAGCAATAAATGTCATGGGCAGAGAGGAGAAGATGATAAATGCAATAGTATGAGACAACCTTCATTTTCTGAGTCATTGATCAATTTTGGGTGTTTTAAAAATAATTAAGTATATAAAATTGTTGGTTTGACGTTTTTCATTTGTTTCTCTTTGTTGAATTAGAAATGTTTTCAAATTTGGATGAAATGTGATAAATGACATAAACTATTTTAAATACTCTTAACACAAGACTTTCAACAAAGAACAAATAATGAAACTCACCTCCAGAGTATACTTGTCCATACTTTGCTCTTTTTTAATGTCTGAGGCAAGAGTGTTATTTGATTTCCTTACAGTAAGATTAAGTCCATTCTTATAAGCAATGGGATGGTTCAGGATGACATTGTTGCAAATTTGGTCACTGTGAATAATTTTTCGCATTATTGTTTTACCAGAAGAGAGAGAAAATTTGTGGCATGCACTGATCTTTTTCCAAGAGATTGTTCTCTTTCAACAGTTGATGTAACATGATCTTCAAATTGTATGTCTCAGAAGATTTCATTCGATTTTGAATGGTACCTCAGTTAATTAACCTAGTTCAAAATATTTTTTGTTCATTGTTGGTTTTCATGCTCTTTCTAATTTTCCTTTGTCCTAATAAGATATTCTTATTGTGTACTTTTCAAACGTAAAACATATCTCAGAAATATAAATTAAATAAGAGATTGAGTTTCCTAAAATGTGAAAACCTTATGTATTCCATTGTTTCAGGTTGAGGGGGCAGACATTCATCCCCATAGCCTCCCTCTCCACTCCCTCCTTATTCTGGCCCCCACTGCCTTTCGAGGATCAGATGAAGTTCAAAGAGAGGTAGAGGAATATGGTTTGAGTAAGAGAGTGGTGCTGAAATGGA
Organism: Laupala kohalensis; assembly: GCA_002313205.1. Taxonomy (NCBI): domain Eukaryota; kingdom Metazoa; phylum Arthropoda; class Insecta; order Orthoptera; family Trigonidiidae; genus Laupala; species Laupala kohalensis. The sequence goes on from NNCF01126939.1 coordinate 38,924, forward strand.
CAATAAGCTGTTAGAAGACAAATACACTAGTGTATTTATTACACTAGTATAACCTAGGATACTGTAAATTTTGTCTGTATAGAAGATCCAGGAGTGCAGAAGGAAACAAACCAGAGAGAAATTCCTAAAACTGTTAATGGAAAAAACACTTTGAGTAGAGCAGAGACTGATGTGTCTTCCATAGACCTCATGTTCTTCCTAAACAAGGCCACACAACTGGTAACATCACATTCAAACTTCCATGGAAGATATTTGTCTGCAATGTCCACACATCATTTTAGCATCCAATGTCCACACTGTAAAGAAATTCCCTTTATTATTGTAAAAAAATTGAATTTTGTAAAGAAGTAAATCAAATAACTGCTTGAATATGTGATCAATAAATTGAGACAAAATTCGTTTAATGTATGTAACGCAGACTCATAGCCTGTCTAATTCCTCTAATTTCTAAATAAGTCCCAAATAAAACTACTGCATTGACATTTAAAATTATCATTTAAAATATAGTTTCTGACTGCTGTAAATTATATTTAGTATTGTCTCTTGAAAATAGTGTAAATCTAACTATTATTTGTACATTCAGGACAATGGGCTAATTGTCAAACAAACTAAAAAGTCTTAAATGAGTCTGTGGTTGAAAACTACAAAATTCTGTAAAATGGGTGTAGAAGAGGAGGGATGCCATTTCTCAACCAGTTGTGCACCAAGGATTTGTCTTAGAAGGGAGTTAAGGTTGGAAGTTGATTAAAAAATATACACTTAAAATACTTTAATAAATTATATTTAAAAATTATATTCATGCATTATGTTTAGTTTTGAACACAAATAAATTTACTTCTTAATCTTGTATTTGACTGTTAAATAATAAATTTGAAAAATTCTTTGGGGGTGTCCAATCCCGTTCCTTCATCTCCGTTGGTGTGTCCCTGTCTCATACAAGATTTGAGCAAATAGCTACTTTTAAGTTTTGTTTGAAATGAAACCCAACATAAAACAAGTTTCAGGTAGTTTTTTTAACTAAAAATTATAATTTATTTGTTTCCTAAATTAACTTAAATAAAACCAATGAAAATTATTTATAATGTGAATTGTAAAGAATTTTCAAAAATAAATTGGCACAAGTTATGGTAACTGAATCACCACTTTCATTCCATAGTCCTATGTTCAATTGCTTGTTATCATGTTATGCACATCACAAATCACATTGATATTCATAATTTCTTTTCCTTATTCAGTCATAGATGTTTCACAATCATACCATTTTATTTCCAATCCATCAAATGGTCCTCGCCAAGGTAGTGATTTGTTTTATCATTGAAGTTCTGTTTGTGTTCTCAAATTCTTGTTTTCAGTCCTCTTTTGGTTTGTCCTATGAAACTAGGATTATAATCTTTACATGCATTGGAAAAATATTAGGATATTAGACAGGGAAAGTAATAATTATAAATGATACATGTCTGAAATGATACACCGAAACACTGAAATGCTGAAATGATACATACAATGGGGAGTTGGAACTTATGTGGGGATCCAGCGATTTATTCATCATCATTTATCAGGCATTTATTCATCACTATTATAATGATTTTGTGTATGGTTTCTGTGTGTATGGTTTTTTTTAGTTTCTTTTTTTTTTTAGTTGTTAAGTATATTATGTAATTTCATTTATGACATGTTACTAGGATACTGTACTATTTATGTATCACCTAATGAAGTGGTAAATAGTAACAAAATGTTGTGATTGAAATATATATTTTAGTCTGAAATAGGTCGTTAAAATTAATAATTTAATAATATAATAATGACAGAAGTAAACAGCACAAAATAATGCAATTAATCATTAAAAAATCCAAATATGCAATCCCCTCATAATTTGAGATCGAAAAACAAAGTGTTTATGAATTCATTATCAATTATTTTATAAATACATTAGTAAATAAGTTAATTGTTCTCCACCTGGTAATATACAGTTTGTAATTGATTTTTTGACAATACATTATTTATCTATTTCCAAGTACATCAAAACAGTGGTTTGAGGAATAATGGGAGGGCAGCAGGGATTAAAGTTCTCTGGAACCCTTCCGTGGGCGTCATTTGTAGCTAGGAACACCAATGAGCAAGGCCTTACTGGATTACTATTCCAGTGCGGTCTTGCACTGAGTATCGTCTATGTCCCGTGGTAAAGCCACTAGGCCCCACAGAATCGACGCACGTCTAGCGTATAGTCCGGACGCATCAACGGAAGCAAGATGAGTATAAGGACTGGTTCACAAGTCCGTCGAACGCCGGCGTTCGTGGTAGCCAAAAATCGCAGGCTCTCGGTTCTATGTCGCATTCTATCGCAGCGCGAACGCAGCACACTCGAATATTGTTGTGCTTTATGGCAGTGGTGCCGTCTGCTTCACATGGCGATGCGATTCGTAGAAGCGTTTTTCCCATCGCAAATAATCGCACTGCCGCCTAGCTTGGCTCCGTTTCAATCCTTGTGGTTATTTTCGTTTGACTGTTTATTTACTGATGTTTAATTGTTCACTGTTTGCTTGTTAAATTTGTTTTGTTTCGTAGTTAAAGTTTTATTGTTTGTTTGTTGTATTTTTATCGTTTGTTAGTTAATTTTTTTGTTTTTTATTAACTAATGGTTCGAAATGTCGGATTTTGACACAGAGAGATTCATTATCAAGTTGGAGGTCAGACTTGTGCTATGGGATTCAGAATCCCCAGCCTATAGTAACGTTATATATAGTATTCACAAAATATATAGTATTCGTCCGTCATAAGGTCGTAAGTCTATAGTAACGAATACAAGAAAAACAACGCATGGGTCGAAGTTTGTGGGCTGATGTTTCCGGAATACGCTCTGAATAAAACCTCTGAAAGAATAGATAAATTTAAGTATTTATTTCAGTATAAGTATTACGTTATATTTTAATTACTGTATGAACAACTGTATTGTATGCTAAAGTGAATCACATTTTAGCTCCTCCAAAAATCCTAGTTCAATTTAAATGAAATTTTTTTTTAAACACCCGCATTCCACTACACAAATATAAATCTGACAAAGAAAGGAACACATGACATGAAAGGTATACATGACAAAGAAAGGAACTTAAGTGAAATAAATTAGGGATCCCAGAATGTATAGCCTGTGTTGGGATTTCTTTCGCCATTAAATAAATACCAAGACTCAGAGTGATTGGTTGATCACCAGCTACAAATAACATGAACTATAAAAAAAGAAAAAAACAGATTTGACTCGTAAATAGGACTAAAATAAATTTTATTCTTGTACTAGCAAAAGTGTAGATACATTATTTACTACAAGAAATGCAAGAGACAAAGAGAAACATGGTCTTGCACAAGTTTCTAAATTTAACTTATTTACTAGTCACATTTTATTGATCCTAATAGTTCTAATGTGCGCTCGTTTTAGCACAATTGTACTAACAGAAAGGAATGGTTAAAATAAAAGTTTTCAAATTATAAAAACAAATAAGAGCTGCTCGCAATCAGTTGTAAGATTTAAAGAACTTTGGAATTTGAAAAGACTTTGTTTTCTAAAGCAAACAAAAATAATTTTTGTCTCTTTAAAAATGTATTTAAGCTTAGAAGATGAATTTCTCCGAAATGATTAGCAAATCAGTTAAATATTCTAGGGGTAATACAAGTATAAAATTGTTGGACAGTTGTTAAATTAGAATTTGGTACGCTAATATTTATACATCTGAAATAATAAATTTTGCATCCTGTCTAGAACGATTAACAATACGAATAAAAAAAACACGTTTAGTACTCTATGAATAAATAAATGCCTTAGTGGAAGAATATTAGTTGTATAAAAGTTGTTACATCACAATATTTTCACTTTTTGACGGGAATTATTGGCATTTTGATGTCATTGCATTGCACTGGGCATTTGAATGGGGGTATGGGCGCGCCAGGGCCATAGTGGACCAATGAAAACGCACTGTATGAAGAGAACCAATGGAAATGTTTCAAACGGAGGGCGTGAGACCAGACATTGACTCTATCTTATCTAATCACAGATTAGATAACTCAATCGCAGGGTCTCGTCACACATCTCTGCGATTTCTAGCGTCAACACCATGTGAACCATTGCATGCGATCGGATGCGCTTTTCACTTGCGATTGATACGCGCGGTACCATGAACGCCGGCGTAAAACGGATATATGTGAACCCACCCTAAGTGACGATGGCGATGCGATTTTTGTTGCAGCAACTGGTGTGTTGAACTCAGCTGACTGTTCCATTGAACTGGACTCGCGAATCACATCAAGAAATATCAAAGTGTCTATAAAATTTGAAAACATTTATTTTAAGTACTTTCTTTGATGGGAGTGTAAGATTTTCCCAATAAGAAAGCATGGGATAGTGGTGTCAACGTCAAGAAGCCATTAACTCATGCCACTTCAAGGAATTCTGTAGTGACCTTCACCAATTGTTTGTCGATAGCGAAAATGAGCTGTTGTTAGGGCCTGATACTCAGAAAGGAGTTTCAAGGGGTAAATTAGGATAAAATGTGATTTTTTTCACATTTTCACAATACATCACATACTTATCAAGATGTTACCTCGGTTGTAAAAGTTCTTTCAAATCTCTAAGAACTAATTTCTATTTTTTCTTTCGATATTCCACTTATACATTCGTGAAAAATAGTAAAGTCATTTACAGGTTTTTGCGACCCACGTGAACATAGCTATTCTATACCCCTGCATACTAATGGGCTTTCGAGCAGTCGCCTACTACTATGAAAGAGATCGAGTAGTGTCTCATTTGTCTTAGACTATATCTGTACTTTCTTCAATATTAGTATTTACACATTTTACGGCCTCAAATCGGATCAGTGGTGTGTTTTTCTGCTAATTAAATGTAATTTGTGAATTTGGCCATTTTATTGGGTGGTTTTTATAAGTGATAATGCTATCCTTTCTTAAGGGAGAGACCGTCAATGATTAGTGTTGCTTATAGTTATGTATGATTTTCAAGATTCTTAAAGCAGAATCCTTATGTACAGAGCCAGAGAAAAAATATTTTACTGCTCCTGTACCAAACAGTGAAAAGCGGATTCCAATTCATGCTCATTACACTTTCTGTACACCAAATTAAAAGAACACATTTGGATCTGGTTTTGAGAAATCTTCTAAACATACGGATATTCATGTGAAGTACCCGTTAGGTTACATTTATGAAATTTCTGGGATTCAAGACACAACCAAATGCTTCCAGGCGCATTGAGGATGTATATTGAAATATACTCTTAGGTCTGGTCTATTTGCTCTTTGCAGCTATCAGTATTGCATACTGTAGTAAATTCATGGAAGATTGTATACATAAATGAAACAACAAGTGAATGATAGAATGAAAAAACCGAAGTAAATTAATCCAATAAAATTGAAAAAGAGCAAGGTGAAGTTAATGACAATAAAATAAAATATATAGAGTGAAGAGAAATTATCAATCAAATCAGAACACATTCTAAGTTCATGCACGCTGGGAACTTGGGTGTCGTGGAAGGGTATTGGCATGTCCAGTGTGTGGAAGGCAAAGCGTGGGTTTTCTTCTCACTATTTTGACAGTCGATTAGAGGTAAATGACGGGTATAATCAGCAGGACAATTATTACGCAACATTACGTGTAGTCGAGAACCGGCATATTAAATTGAATTGTGTGATATGTCATGAAGTAAATTTTGATGGTGTGCATGAGAAAGGGTGGAGGGAAGGAGAGTAAATCAAGTGTAATATTCTTAAGAAAGCAGAAAAGGAATCTATAATTTGATTTGAGTTTTGTGAAGTGAACGAGAAAGGAAGAAAGAAGACTTTTATTTAGATTTTTATCCACTTTCAGACAGCTTGATGCACTTCAAGAAAAGCAGAATTCTAGGATCTTTGTAATTGCAAATATTTTTTTTACAATAATATTCATTGCAAAATGTTTTGGGGACACGGAAATTCCATGTTGGATTTGGGGGTGATTTCTTTTGGTACGTTGTTTCATAATATTGCTAACAAAATTTGTGGAAGAAAAAAAATGTATTAAATAATCTTCCCGGACTATTGAGCCGTAGTCCAACTGAGCATTTCTCCATTTACGTTTGGACTGTGTCTGTGGCAGTCATCTTAAATGTTCGCGGCATTGTGGGAAAATTCTCTTCTCTTCCCCGCGGCATCTGATGACTGGAGGGTAGCACAGGGAGAGAGGGAATAGTGGCCTCTAACTGAATCGTCCTGGTAGAAGCACCTTGCTATTGGTTTGCATTGGAGTTGATTTCCGATTCGATTATGGACTAATGAGGCGTGGAAGTAGGTTTTGAGTTGGGTTACGAAATGTAGGATATCAGACACTATTTACCTCCACAATTTATCCTTTTCTATTGATGTTATTTCTGTGCTTATATATTTCTATGACTTTGCTGTGTAATATGGTGTAGTAGAGGGAGGTGGATGAATTCCTTTTTGGTTGCGGCACAGATACATGTGATTCTTTTGAAAGGTATGTTCAGCAATAGCTCACTTTTCCACTTGTACCAATCTGCAGTTTCTAGTGCTATCGGACAGACGTGTTTTGATGCTGTTTGTTTGTTCTTAGGTATACTTAAAAATACGAACCCGTGATGTGGTATACAACATAGCACACGAGAGGGTCCTATTAATCCTTGTCTGACCGGAGTAGATTCCGGAGTTGATAAGTGGGTTGGTAGATGGTTTTTGTGTGTTGCCGTTTGATAAGTCTTCTTATGTGGTTCATAATAGTCTTCAAGTAGGGTTGAATCAGTGCATGGAGTTGAATTTTCATTTTTAGGATCTATTACTGTTAGGATGCCGAGCTGTTCTCACTTCCCTCTTCGAATAACCACAGGACTGCAGAGCAGTGTTTAGGGGTGCAGGTTTCTCTGTCATATATTGAAGCTTACAGGTGCATGTAGTCACTAATTTCTTCATCGCTGGTGGTGAGATTTTAATTTTCAAATAGGGGTCTGTGTGCGTCTTCATTCCAGAAAATGAGTGGCTAAGGGTTCCATCCTCCTTCCTAGTTACCATAACATCCAGAAATACAAGTCATCAGTTTATCTTTTTTCATTGGGAATTCTATGTTAGGATGTACACTGTTAAGATATTTAATTGAGAGCATATTCACCATGTCTCCAAACCACAAACATGTCATGCATTCACCTCAACTAACTTGTCGCTGAGTATGTGCTTAGTGCCTCTGAATGAAAACAAAAGCTCCATGTAAAACGACGACTGGACTGAAAGGGTTTCCCAATGGCTACTCCGTCAATTTTCTTATAGTGGTACTCCGTCAACATTCCTTTGAAAATAAATAGTTGTAAGGATGTGATGAGAGAGACATGTTATATAATCTGGAATGATACGTGACATATTTCATCATGTCATTCATAGACACCCTGGCTAACAAAGATATTACGCCAGAGCTAATTAATAAATCGATGGGTTGCTGTTTCAGTGTCTTCAATTTGTTTATGAAGCCCACCGAGTCTTTCATCTAGGAGTACGAGGTAACCAACGGATTTGTGTTAAAAGTATTGCAAAATGTGAAATGACAGCGTACGTGAGTGAATTGATCGCAAGAACCATAAGCGAAGTGGGATGACGAATTTGTAAACATTCCGTAATCCATAGAGCCCAGTCCTTCAGGTTTCTTGGTTTTGCGTTGCTACTCTGCTACTATAGGTGAAAACTAGATCGGTTTACGTAAAGAAATCTCAATTAGACCACGACTCAATAGTCCGGAAATGTTAACAGACTCTGATCGTTAAAGCATTAATTTATTTCAACCAAATGTGCTCTGCACCTGTTCCAAATGAGATCGAAATATACGTGTTTTGATCTGAACGTAGGGCATAATTCACGAAAGCATACAGGTAATATACAGCATCGCCAATATTCAGAAAACGGCTTTCTAAAGCGCCACAGCATAACCTCTGTTTGATAAATTTTTAAGTTAGATTAGTAAACAGTTTTTGTTGTGTTATTAACACATAATAATAAATAATAAACTTGATTGTAAAAAGACAGTTGCAAACTGCATATAATCACTTGGGGGATAATAAAATAAGTTACTCTCCGGAAACAAGCAAGGGGTCATTCCATCAATTCCAATCAAGTGACCATTCCATTAATTCCGATCAAGGGACCATGGGTAATGGCGGATTTAATATTTGTATACTGGATTAATATATTATAGAGCACTTGGTAAGCAAGTGGTATTATAACTACTTTCTTTAGATATATTGACTATCCACCATTATGAAAATTCGAAGACAAAATTGTTGTGATGAACCTTAAGTTGATTGTTGTGCTTGGTTCTCATATGAATTCTGAACTGTCAGAATTAAAGCAAAGCTTACATAAAATAATCATTTTTTCACTGGTTCTTTATTTCATTTCTTTAACTATTTTTAACTGTAACACTCTACAATAATACTATTTCCTCAACTACAATGAACTCACAACCAGTCAATTAAAACGTCAAGCAACATATCGATAGTTTCTCATTATCAGAAACAGGTGTATATGAATAGACGAGTTGCTCATCGAACCCTTTCACAAAGAATAATAATTGGGATTGGCTTACTCTTCTTCAAGATAGCATCCACATTTTTTGTTTATCACACTTCACGTCGAAATGAACTGTTGTATTTTGCATAATAAGCTGACAAGTTCTTGCTGTTATGTAGAATTCTGGGAAGTTCTCACTGATTCAGAAATGTTAGTCTGGTCGGGACAATAAATGTCGGGAACATACGATACCAAAATTCATGAATATTAATATTAGGAGATAGTATTTAGGAGGTCTTTGTCAGTCATATTTTTTTATTTTGAACCTGTAGTTGGGAAAATATTTTATTATTTATTTTATATCACCTGCGTACAATAAATTCTATCTTTCAGAATTATACTTCATAATATCTAAAAATGAAAATTTAATCGTTTATTGTTGAAATGATACGAATTTAATGAAATGAATTGAGGTGTTTTCGTGCACCATATGTCTTCACCTTGGAATGACCTTGAATAATCAGATACATTGGACCACTGAGGGGCTCCACAGGTTGTTTGTAATGAGAAAATAGGGGATCAGTTGTCAGCGTCGAACTCTTAGTTGTTATTTCTGGACTAAATGTCATTGAAGTGGTCAATAACTCACTTCGATAAACTTGCTGATATTCGATCTTCTTATTCTGCAACAAATTTCTCAGCAATCCAACATTACTTTCATCATTTTGTTTGTCATCTGTTGATTGGAAAGGAACGAGATTTTCATTATAAAATTGGTTATTTTCATTGTTTACTTGACTTGCTGTCGCAAAAGAGGGTATTAACCAAGCTACATAAGAACGATTTTGCGTTCCAGAGGCCGACTCTGGTCCCTCCGATTCCCATTCGGATATTTTGGATTCGAACGAAAGATCCTCGTCTATCGTCACATTAGGTGTAGTTTGTGCTCGAGGTATCATTGAAGTTTTCTGAAGAGGTGACGAGGTCGAGATATCTTGTAAATTTTCGTATTTTGACATGCTAAAAGAATATGGCATTTGTAAGGGGGGAGGTATGATTACAGTATAGAGGGGTCTTTCCAATTCAGTTTCCCATGACGTATTGCTTGTATCATCTTCATAATCGAAGTGGAGATTTGCAGAGAAAGTCATTTCTGTGGTTAATTGTGCTTGGGATTCCACGAAGGATGCCTGAATATCTGGATTAATTTGTTGCAATGGAGAGTGAGATCTAGGGTTAAAATTGTACATAGGGAGGTGTGATTTTCGTTGCTGATAAGGGTTTTCTCTCTGCATATTGCGATGGTATGATTGGTGATGGTTATATAAATGTTTCTCGTGAGCTAAGTTAAACTTAGGAGCATCTACGAATTTCAAAAATAGGTCGAAACTGTCATGTTTCGATGTAATTGCTTCAGCGTGTTCCATTTTCTCAGCGGAGCCATAATGCACATTCACATGGTTTGTTGATGTAGACTCTATGGAAATATATCCACTCGAAGAAGAGGATTGTTCAGTTGATTCGGCGATTAGGCCAGATGGTTCGGGGTTCCTTGAAGTAGGATCTATCCAGTAATGGACCCTGTCCAATACCGGCGGCATGTAATCGTATGTTGGATCGTTCTTCAATGGATCCCCGCGACCCAGAGGCGTCCACTTCTCGTAATCCATTCTTGGTGAAAGTAGACCCCATATCTTCTTAACAGGAGAACTATCTGCAACAGAAAATAGATTAACATAATTTACCAAATTGAAACAATATATTAAATAAATTATAAACAAGAAGTTTCAGAAAAAATGAAATAAAACAAGGTATCCTCTAGAATAAACACATCCTTAACTGAGTATTGCGTTCAGGATCGTAGACCAAGTACCACCTGCATGTATTGTAAAACTGCTTCCACTTCATGTACGAAAACTTAAAATCGAACATGTACATTTCATTTGTGCTCGATTTCATTTCATGATGAGTAAGTATGATATCTGTGTTTTTGGATAAGCTTTGTAATCAGGGAGTTGAAGATTTGACGAAGTGTATAACTGTTTCCTCTGTAGAAACACATCAGTGACAACATTTTTTAGGAAATCATTACACTTCACTTCTGATGAAAAATTTAGGTGGTAGTAATTTAAAATAAAAAACGAAACTTTCTTGTCTCTAGAAACATTTTACCATAAGAATCATTACCGGGTTTTCGCAGGCGGCAGACAGGCTTGACGCACCGAGGTAATTCTGAAAATTACAAGATAAATGTTATAAAACGGTCCAAAGTCCTTAGTGAAGAACACATAACCTGCAGTAGCTGCAAAAAGGTAGCAACTTTCGGATATCTTACCTTTTTGCAGAAAACTTAATTTTCTAAGTGGCGTAACGCTAAGACTACTTGCTAGATTGGTTTCTTTCATACGTTAAAACAAGGGGTTACCTTTTGACATTGACTTTTTTAGTATAACTCAAAATCGCCATTTTACAGTCTTGTTCTCTTTTTGCAGTTAGCAATTCACATTAGACTGAGGTTATATTTCTTTAGTGGGGGCACTTGTAAATCCTTTTGCTCTCTTCTGGTGACATTCTTGCAAGAAATCTGGACAATAAATCAGTCATTACGCTTTCTCAGTAAATTGAATAAGAAGTAAAGACAACACTTATCCTCCCCTCCACGGTCAAACAACACTCTTTTCTAATTTTCTAATTCTTCATTTTTCAAAGCATTACTCTACAGACTTTCATCTCATTTAAAACACAAATTATAATTGAAAGCTAAAACAATTGAGAACACACAATGTGTGAGAGCTTGAAATATACATAAAAGAAATTTCCTTATGTTGTCTTAGTAACATGGTTTTTATTATTTCCAGGCATCCGGCATTGTCCTACCACAAAATTTCCAACCTTCAGTTCCACAGATGATGATGCTCACGCCGTTGAAAGCATGTTCTTGAAGCAATAAAAATCATTTTACAATGGCTACACGGGGAAATGTCTTTTATCTATAGTAATGGTAACAACTCATCAACTTCACATAGGGTAAAATGTTTATAACTTTGCCTCAACTCAAATATTTTACCACAAGGGTCATTTAATATTTCATAACTATTCAACTTTCTTGAACTCGTGTGTCACCAAGAGAGAAAAAGATACAACTTCTCATTAATTTTATATGAAGAGATTTGACCCTAATATAATTTTTGTTGTAGACTTTTGCAGTTCTTACAATGCCCAAAATATGAAAGGGTGCTTCAAGCTCTTCAATTAATTCGTTGATTCGCCATTTACTGTAGTTTTCAAGACAAGTTGCGGTTAAAATTAAACAATTTCAGTACACACATACATACCCACCTTCAAAATCACAAACAATGATTTTAGAACAAGTCAAAAGAAAAAAAATATAAAAATTCGAAAAATGAGTTGTTGAACTGTGGAGTATGAAGAATGTGGCTGAAAATTGACTGAAAAGTGATATTTTACGATCATGTACAGTGCTCAAAACCCGTTAAGTCAATATTCGTTATGGTAAATTCTACCATCTCGTACAGTTGTAGACTTAAAAGCATTGTAAAACTCTGAAGCTACATTTTTGGACATAACCAACATTTAGAAATTGCACCAACAATTCTGAACTTTCTCTACTACTAATTTGAGAAAGCAAATGGGAATACTAATCCATTTCTCTGACTGTGTGCAAATAAAGTGCTTTCATGCTTATAGTATTACATGTACAGAATATTTCAAAACTCCCCGTAAAAGATTGGAGGAGGGATAGAACACATTAATAGGAACCGGAAACATATAGGAACTCATGTCTGGAAACATCACCTGGAGGAGAAAAAATGACACAAAGACAGTGTAAGAACACGAGACAAAATTTAAATTTAAACTTCTATATTTTTGATATAAACAAATAGTACTACAAAGATACAAAAATTAAGTTTTGAGACATGAAATTCCAAGTTGGGTTCATTTCACATGGAATGACACTACTGCACGCATTTCTTCTTTATGAAGTCAAACTTAAATGATTCTTTTAAATTAAACTTTGAGGATTTTTAATGAATAGTATTCATCTTTGTATAAATTTACCTGAAAATTCAAAAATATAAATTTTGAAACGTGGTCTTACACAAGTTCGGAAAACTACTAAGTATGAACACTGATCTATGTTCAGAATTTTGGACTGTGAATTTTGGATGAATTTGGGGTACTCTTTTCAGAAATGTGGGAAATTAAATATGCTCACTGTCACGCGAGATCTGTGAAATAGACCAGTATAATATATCGAAATATAGAAACTCCTCTAATTTTTATTGTGGAGCTTTACGGCTCGTCGACATCGAGGTCATTAGAGTCCTAAAATCTTGTACAGGTAGGGAAAATGCAGTTACGCACTAAGGAGAGCCAACATGACTCTCCCCGCGTGTGGGACTCGCCGAATGACTCAACCATACCCACTAAAAACCCTCACGAATTACAATATATCAAGAGGAAAATGAAAGATACCCTAGCTCTAATTGCGTCGGGATCGAAAAGAACAAGAGGTGACCAAGGGAGGTCAGGAAAGAGAAAGGAAGGAGCATAGCACAAGTAAGAGGAAGTAATGCCAGACTCAGCTCGGGGTCCCGTGTTTGCCAAACACGTACTTACTAGATGTAAATCCCCTGGGGGGGGGGGAGAAACTCCTCTAAATACAAATCATAAATGAAATTGACACATTCGTTTAGTCAGAACAGCTGGGCACAGACGAACGGACAGAATTCTAAAACACACTTATTCGTTAGCAGGGAATTCCAAATTACATATTTCCAATAAAATATGTCGATCAAAAATGTCCACGAATCAATTTTCTACGCTCTGTAAATAATAAAGTAAAAATACGATTAAATATATTTTTCAAGGCAGAAGGGCTATGCATTTCAATAAGAACGAAATTTAGGAATACCAGGAATAATTTATTCCACTCTTCCGCACATTCTTTTGTAGAACTATTCATCTCTCCAGTGGGGATTTAGAAGGACAATTCTGGGCTCAAGGCGCGCCAAAATTAAGCGAAAAAAAATTCCTTGTAAATTTTTGTAAATAACATGAATAATATTTTATTCGTGGCCTTAATTGCCACTAGATAGTAAAAATATATTTTTACAAAATCGTAATATGTCTTAAAATTGATTTCGCACCAAACTTTCCCATTCCACTTAAATTATTTGCCATAATTTTTAAGCTAATACTAGATGTAGAATAGTCCAATATATTAAACTATATTATAACGGTAGGTTCACGATATTTTTTGGGACAGCTGTTTTAATGCACAACGTTTCAACCCTTGGTTTGTGCTTTCTTCAGTGGTAGTAAGAGCTAATAGTGTTCGCAATAGTGAACGTTGCTTGTTAAAGCAGGACCTACTGCACAGAAGACCAGGAAGATTAAATGTGGCAACGGAGTATTGGGGTCCTGGTGGTGAGCTACATAGAGTTAGATGTATTTATATCTAACTCTATAAGACCCATCGGTCTTATATTCCGGTTGTCCGAAGGGGAAAGCAAAGTTTTGTACCTCTCTCGCACATCGACTTGGGTGGGGGAACTCGATTCCCCTCTTTGATTGGCACGCGTCATTGCGCGGTAATCCCTTCGCCTCTCCAAGTGGGAGAGAGAGTGAGGGGGAGAGAGAGAGTGGGTGGGGGGGGGGGCGACACCACTCAGTATCTTCTGTCTCATGTTATCANTCTATTTATATGTAAGTCTATGATGAGCTACCGCGTGGTTTGTTCGTGGACGAAAGCGTGTTGTTCAGTGCTGCTTGTGATCAGTGTACCTGAGAAAATATCGTAATAAGGAAATAGTGATGAAACAAGTGTTTGTTTCTTCGTTAATAATGTCTGTACATATATGATACATTTTTAATGATATATAACTTCAGAAATAGCAACAAAATAGCGCTCGTGATGGTAAGTTCGAATCTTAACCAAACAAATGAGAGGATGAGCAATCATGTGTTCGAGTATTAAAATATAAGCTTGCCTCTTTCTAGATCGGAACTATCACTATAAATATTGTGAACTGTCCATTATTGACGAGCCCTAAAACCCCACAAAAATCCATTATAAGGTTATTAAATATATTTTATTATTCTAGATTTAAGAAATGAACGTAAATAGTACAACTAGTATTAGATTATTCGTGTAATGGAAAAAACAAAGTTGAGAAAATAATAGTAATCGAGTTTCTCAGACCACATCTAATCGTATTTGAAACACTTCATCTTTCGCTTTCAAAGCTCTGCACACACTACTGAAATATTCAAGCGAGAGTGGAAACAAGAGGGCTTGTTTTCATTTTAGCGAAAAATACTCTTTGCATGAATCATTGGGTATAGCTTAACGGTTAGTGCGTGAATAAACGTTTCATGTGATTTTGATGTTATTGGAATGTGAAAGATACCGTTACTAATGTACGTGGAGTTCGTTATTAATTTTACTGTTCATATTACACCCGAATTTCCTTCAATCATTTGCTTACTTCGGGTAAATAAAGTTTAGTTCTTAATTTCAAGGGAGATATTGAAAGGAAATATTTTCTGTATGTGATCGTAAGTAGTCTTCATTCCTTTTTTTACAATAAGACTTTTAATTCTAGCGATGCGCAATGATTTCGTTGAAATATATTAGAAGTATTTGTATACATGACACATCGACTTCGGATGAATGAAGAATTTTATCGCACAGCCAGAATAAAAAGAAATATTGAAATCTTGTATACTCTGTCAAATCAAATGCATCTCATTGCAGATTTTTTTATTTCTAAAATAATTAAGTGTCACACTGTTCCCCATTCATTTCAATCAATCTTGCCATTTGAGTATCAATGATAGTGCCAAGATTTCCAAGGGCGTATGGTCCTTGTGGAGGAAAACTTACCACCAGAATTAAGAAAAAATAATGTATGTTCATTTAAATGAAGCTCAGTATTCTTAAGAAAAAATAATTACAAGTTTATTTAAATTTAATTCCCTAATAACTTGATAGTACCTCAGTGCTTTCCCAGTTGTATTGAGAGGGAACAGACTACTATTTACCACAAAGCAAAAAAAAAGTAACTCCCCTGTTATCACCAGACTCATTACACCAACGACAGAATAGACATCACATTATTTCCGACACAGCAAAAAGTGCGCTGCAGCTGTTCCAATTACAATAATTACTGCAAATGCTATACCAGTCTTGAGAGCACATATATCCCAATACAGCATTATGAGATTCCAAATCAGTATCCGCTTGCACTAGATCAAGAACTGGAATGGCGACTAGAAAGAATAAGGAGCTGAAACACGCCAACAACAACGACTCGGCTCGATTTACCCCCAGTGACAGAGCAACTCTCGGCACACTTGCAGAACTCGTTTGAACTTTCAGTGGAAACCATCGAGGTCGGCTAGACCCAGTCACTCTAGTAAGTAAACCACCAATATTTGTTTCAAGATGTGACAGACTTACCTGTATCCTCATCAGTCCGTGTCAACTGCAAAGGATTGAAGCGTACAGTCGCTCAAAATTATTTCGGTAAACGAAAAGAGAGCTATCTGCTGGAACGATAAAAACCAGTAGAGAACGTCTGCTATACCTACATGGGGAACTCCACGTCTAGTGGGCCAGGGTTGTATGGACTGGTCTGAAATTCTTGTTCGAAACAATTGCATGGGATTCTTTGTCTAAAAGTAAGCGATCACCCATATTTGCCTTCTGAAAATGTGATCTGTAATATTCCATAGCCATTTTCTTTTTCATAACGGTTTTAAAAAATTATCAAGATTTCTTTCACTGACACTCAAACGCGAATTTCACTTAACATAGATTAAGAAATACATCAATCTCATGGGAAATTGGACGGGGAATCCAAATAAACATATAACTATTTGATCGGAACTCTTTGGCGAGAAATTAAAAACATCAAGACAACATTGCTATCAGAATGTGCTCTGTGGTTCCAGACTTGCTCTGGCGGGAAAATTAAAATAAACAAATGTTACGCGTTACCTTAAATGGGTCATTCTTTTCAAAGTCAACCAACAAAATCCCAACCATCTCAGATTCATCTTAAAATATATTTTTCGGTTTGTATTGTCGAAAAACTAAGGAAAAACATGTACAGATCATATTTTCTTCGATGTTTTGGATGAAATAATTTGGATAAAACAGTTTTTCGTGAAAATAGGACCTACCTGCGCAGATGAGTAGAATTAATTGAAAATACCTTCAAAATTCTTTATGTAAATTATGAATGCAGGTTTTTTAGAGTCCATTCAATATAAAAATTACAAAACTGATTTTTTTTTCACGCACGGAGATTAATTTTCACGTGATAATATTAAAAAGAATTAAAATTAAAAAAATGTATTTCCTAAAATACATCATCTTCGATTTTCAAGTTATATGGCTCATAATGCTCGAGATACATGTAAATTTACACGGAAAATATTTCAGCCATGGTTATTGAGAATTAACCGAGATATATTCCTATAAAGTAGGCATTTTTATCTTTGTCCATAATTAATATATACCATATTTTATTTATAAAGATAATACATAAATATAACATCATTTGACAGTTATTTATTAATTTTTCTAATACTTCTGAAAATTGTTCAAGAATAGTTAAATTCAAATGCACACTAAAGTAATAATTTCCAATTTCAGCAGTCAAAAATAAATATCTAATAAGAACAAATTTCAAATAACAGTTTATACGTTATTTGTCAGATGATATGTTCGTTTAACCCAAACTGCACATTATATACCTATCTATTTCAGCGTCTTTGTTTGTTATTCTGAAAATATTTCAAGAAGTCACGTATCTTCGTTCAGTACGTTCATTTGAATACAGATAACCATGTACCAGAGCTGCTCAATTCCTCCGTGTCCAAAAAGAGTGTACGATACGTCAGCAAAGTCACTCTAACAGTGATTTTGTTCGCCAGTAGTGCATGCAGCACCGTAGAATCATCCCACCGTGAAGAAACTTAAAAGATGTTTACTAATAACGAAATATTAAAATAAAATTGTCATTAAAACGTGTATTTCAATAATTTTTTATTATAATAAATTTTGGAACGGCTTATAATTTTTATTATTTATCATGTTTAAAGGAAAAGTATTTCTTCTGACCGAGGGTTCATGTTGACGATAGATATTTATTGTTGACCAATTGTATCAATCGATATATACATTTTAGCAATCACAATTTTGCTCTTGAGGTCAGTTTTGTGTTCTCAGGGAGTTCGTTTGTGTTGTTTCTATTTTGAGTTGTTATGAAATAATCTTCATTATGGAGTCAAAAGAATGAACTTGTTCTCTAAATGATTTGGTAACCAAATTTTATGTTGAAAAAACTTCAAAACTGTGAATGGCACTATTTCGCTACTTTTCATGGGAAAGAACCCAGTTAGGCGGAACAATAAAAAGATTGCTTGCCAGAGCAAGTTTACTATTACCCAACGAAAAACAAATTCTAACACCTGCAAAAGTTTGATTGAAGTAACCAAAACTTTACTGGATTAATCGTGAGCTTCTCAACGAAAGATGAAATCACCAGACATAGTGAAGACAAACGGTTTGAATGTGGGATTTCCATAAAAGCCATTAGGAATTTCTACGCGCGCGTTTCGCAAGGACGCGGATCTCCTACGTTCAAAAATATTTTCTTCTCAGAAGACGGCCATGTATTAATGTTTTAGAGATTCATGATGAGATCGTTCAAAAATAATCCATTATAATTAGGTATAAATATATGTATAAAGTACGAATATTTACATACTTTTAAATTATTACAGATCAAGTGGAAAGTGAAAAAGCACCGAGCAGTAAAATTTTTTAAACTATCCTATCATTATTATTTTATTCTTTACTTTACTACTTTTCTAAATTACCATGACTGAAATCTTATTAATAAAATATGATTATTATAAATAAATGTTTATAGATAAAGTATGTTATAGCTTTATTATAGACGAAAATAAAAATGTCAATTTTAAACGACTGTATATCGATTAATTCGCTATCACCAAGGCTAAATTTTTTCCTTGTAAACGCGTACGTATTTCAAGTGTTAGGAGGTATATAACTTGAACAACGAAGATGGAGCATTTTGGAAAATGAATTTTAAAAATAATTTATATATTTCTAAAATTATCACGTAAAAATTGATCTCAGGTGGGTAAAAAATGAATGCAGTTTCGTAATTTTTCAATTAATTGCACTCTGAAAAATCTGTTAAAGAGATTTGTTAAATTTCCCGCTCAAAGAAGTACACAATCTAAGATTATCTATAGTATTTGGATTCCTTGTAAAATGTCCCGTGTGATGAATATATTTTGAAATCTTTTTACAGAGATATGCTTGCGTAATAGGTAACGAAAGAAATCTTGAGAAACATTTAGAAACATATGATGTTAATAATTACAACAATAAAATCAATTAGGTTAATATTTCGTTTAAACTTGTTTGTCCGGGACAAACCGCGTCTCAGTGAACACAACTACCAGCGTTTTGACCACTGTGCTGTGGCCTTAATTAGGGCAATGTTAGAGTCGTACAGAATCGCAACTAATTCTGAAATTTAAAATAATTGCATCGGATACATAGTTTTAGGGTTGATGAGATGCTTAAAATCCATTGCCATGAAGTTCAAGTTGAGATCACATGGGGTACGGTATTCTTAGAGCTGGGGGTGAGAAGAACGAGACGTGCCAATAATGGAAAGAGACCGATATTAGGGTCGAGTACTTGGTTCTTGTGTATTCTGAGATGAAAATTGTATTTCCAATGACATTATATACTCTTCAGACCACATGAGCCACACGAAAACCTCTAGAGGCGGGGGTTGGGATGAGTGTGACACGAAAAATTATCGAAAATGTCCATTGTGAAAGGATATTACGAAAATTCACCTCTAAGGGAGTGAAATGGGAAATTAAAATACAAACAACATCGCTGAACAAGTTAAGAGGGAGAGGAAATTGGATTTCCACAATGAAAAAGAAAGGTTGGGATGTATAAATGGAATGAACGGCGGAGTCGCCTAGCAGCTAGCCTAACTCCCATCCTCTATCCTCGAACACGTACCTTCACCCAACTTTCGTGAATTTAAAAGCTAATTGAAGCATGAAAGTGGAAACCTTATCTGGGGACAAATTTGAGGGCTTGGTGAATGAGACCGTTTTCTAAATTTTTCCTGGTGTAGGTTTTCAGGTAGTATGAGCGACCTGGCGACAGTTTTTGAATGTCCTGGAATTTTTAAATGAAAGAATAAACTATTATCTTTCAACATATACTTGTTTGTCCCGGACAAACTACCTTCTTCAGAGGACGACAGCAACTTAGGTCTGTTCCACTCTGTAAGAATATATTGTAAACATAGGCTTCCGAGGCCGGAGTCAATATAAACTTGTTTGTCCGGGACAAACCGTGTCTCAGTTAGTAGAACTACCAACGTTTCGGCCATCCTACCCTGAAGAAGGCCACAGCAGGATGGCAGAAACGTTGTGATAAGTAGAGCTCTATAGAGATTATCTTTATACTACGTAGAAAACTGAATGTCCAATAAAAGGATTTTAATTGCGAGTTCTATATAATACAAATCTGAAGTTGATATCGCATAAATAGTAACTTAATACATAAAACTCCAAATTATAAACAACGAGACGACGTTAATTTTTGCGTTCAATGTACTGTTTCTCTCAAGCGAGATAAAAAAGGTGCTTGCCTATACTCCCCTCTATGAGAACCTCATTATAAGTCGCGCAACATAACTCGCGTTCTCACCTGGCAGCTACTAGCAAGATTGCAAACTATGCCTGTGTCTGCTGCTGGTGTGGGATGGTCGTACTTTCCAGGAAAACGGTTTCACTGCCCCTTCTGCGTACATTGCCCCTCGCGTACTTTGGTGGTCGGGGAGGAAATCTGAAAAATGTGCGCCAGATAGATCAGTAGATCCTTCTCTCTGAAGATGACAAATGTTTTCTGAATTTCGTTTTCTCCCCTCGTCTTTCACCCCCGCACCGTCACTACGGGTTCGGCGGCCAGAACAGAAGTTATGTTGCCCCGGATATAGTTTTGTTTACTGAGACGCGGTTTGTCCCGGACAAACAAGTTTGTTGGAAAATATTGACTCCAGCCGTGGAAACCTAAGTTTACATTTTCCATCAACTCATCTAATAAAAGTTGGGAACGGTCTATCTCAACCCCGCGGTCAGTCCCGACCCTTTTCCAGGGGTCGAGCTCCACCCCGTGGTTACATGCGGTAAGTTTTTTCTGTCCCTTCCACCTACTTATCTTTTTCCTATCTGAAATAATCCTCCTTCCCAAATGAGGAAGTATTGGCACCGGCGGTGATTTCGTTCGAGATGAATTTCTTTATTAGTAATAATAGTCCTGCATTTGTATCATGAGCGCTTCTTTGGTTAGTTATTCGTGTGCTGTCTCACTCTACGCTAACAAGAATAGGATGGCAAGATACGTATAGCATCTCCTCAACCTATTATAAAAAAATCTAAATGTTCTTGACAGAGAGGATAGTTTGTAATGAAATATTTAATTTAGATGAAAACTGTACCCCGCAACAACTTTTAAACCTCCAGCAATACATAAGACAGATATTCCGGTTATGCTGCTAGTCCTAAACCTAGAAAAGTACTCAGCCTCATGTCAGAAAGGATATTTACTCTCCTTGTGTGCTTGGGTAAAAAGTGTGAAGGGAGGTAGCTTTCCACTTAATGTGCTTTTTATACAAGGGTTACAAATTTTGCATTCAGGGAGGATATAATTACATTTTAAAGACAATTTTCAGATTTTATTGTGGTTAGACCACTAAACGTCACATTTTTGGACAAGTCGATACTTTGCTATTTAATACCATTCAAGTTCGTAACGAAAACTCATTTTTGTAAAACGCGAAAGACAAATTCCATACATCTAATACTCTTAAATGAGCAATTGTTGGCACACACACACACACAACCAAAAACTGCTCTAAGAATTTTAATCAAAATTGGTAAATAAGCAGATTTGTACCCCAGGAATCCAATGGACTAGGTACCGATTTGGTGAAAATTCGCGTTTTCCGGAAATCCGCAAACCAAAAGTATATATGTTAAGTATATATGGGTACCACCGGCGCCATCACTGCAGCATTCGACGAACGAAAAACCGGCAGCGTGTGCATTCGAAACCTTCACATGCCCCTACTCCATGCATCACTGATCTTGGCGTATTTGAATTTGTCGACATTTTATAAACGAATAACTGACCACCCGCTGCATCATGGAAAGAGCCAACCAAGACATATTTTTTATTAAGAATCCGAAAACTCAGATTCGCACATGAACTGATTAAATCGGCGCTTTTCGAGACATCTGACTAAAAAATTTTTTTCTTTAATTGATTTTTTTAAATACACACAATAAAAATGTTAAACACAAAAGGAAAGTATAATCTGGCAGATCATGTTGACAAAAATAAATGAAAATTTAACTTTATCGGCGAGGGATCGAACCCGGACCTCACTCGTACGTACATATTCGAGACGTTGAGACAATTGAAGACAAATGGTTATTTTCTATTTACTCTCTGTATGTGTTCTATCGGGTAAATACATTGTGCTATTTCCATAAAATTAGGAATCACTCCTTAAACCTGGACACACACACACACAAAATCATGTATGGGCAACATACCTGCGCAGTTACCCATTTAGCAAAAGAGTTACGTAGGGAATTATCATTCGTTATATTAATGGTTACACAGCAATGTAACTGAGTTAGTAAACCAGGAGTTGAATCCCTTTACGAAAAATATTTTTTAAATTCATTTTGTGATCATGATATGCGTGATCATACATCGGTACAATATCAAAACAATTTTAAGTTTGATTGAAAATCATATGACCATTTTGTGAGTCATGCGAGCGAAGCTCGGTCACCCAGATATTGTTATATTAGTTTCAGATAACTTTAATTTAAATATGTACTCGTTTACAACTTTTAAAAATGATAGATTCTTCGTTATTCACCCAGTTTTTTCATTATGTATGATAATTATTGGGAGAGAGCCATAATTTTATGAACCTCATCTCAATAATGATTATTTATGTTAAAGAATAGTATTGTTATAATATTTGCCCTAAAAGAGTTCATTAACTTGTAGTTATGGTCACATAGCCTGATTAGTCATAACTTTTAAATGGGCAATACGTTTATTAAAGCGATTTCATAACTAATTCATTTTATCGTCCATTTCGCCCCACAAGATGGTATCTTCTTATTGAATTTAAACATTAAACCAACGATCTTTCACTGATTATGAGGTACTGACCGTCGTCAATTAATAAAGGGCTCAATTCAATCTGTCTACTCGCCGAGAGAATTCACGTTTTAATGTGGCTTTCTCCAAAAGAGTAGAAGTTCTCTAAAACCTCTCAAATTGTTTAATTTTCCATTTCTGCGAGAAATACTCGAAAATGGGAGTACTGTTCCAAGATTCCCTGCAACGGGCCCAAACTCAGAGCACACGTTTCAAAAACAACTCTCCTCTCTGCTTTCCCCCTTCGCGACAGTAAAGTTATTACGACTTGCGCAGATAAGGGAAAGATTGGCAGAAAAAATTCGAGGATGAGATCGACCCTACTCTAATGAAGAATGCGATCTTCAGTGCCTGAATTCCTTGACCGCGGGGTTGAGCTTGGCACAAGCCTAAATGAGCTAATATTTGAATAAACCATCTTGAAGTTGTGCGGGTTCTTATGGATAAAATTTTTGAAAGGACAGTTTTTAAATGAATTCCCATATAATTTCTGGAGGAATTTATGTAAAGAACTATCACACGTGTCACATATTTCATAAAGGCAAAACCATTACGAAAACAGTCGTAAAACTAGAGAACTCAAGTCAAAGAGGCCATATCCAAATACATTGTTTCAATTTATGTGGTACAGGACATGATTCGCTGTTTTCAAAACTCCATTATTTACCGACCAATGTTGTAATGACTATTTTTAATATCAACAGAATAGATAACATTATTAAAAGTTCAATAAAAGTGGATATGTGCTCGACTAGCGTCCACTAAAACTACAATAAGATCGTGAGTTCTCACTCAGCCCCCAAGAATATTGGTCACTCTTCCTGACTCCACCTTCTTAAACCTTTTTTATCCTTTACAAGGGACATTTACGATAAAATTCACGAATTTGTTGATACTAAATAGTCTTTTTCGACATATCGATGTCTCTTCTTTCAAATGGTGAAGTTACTTTTTGGAAAATCACATTGAAAAGCACATAATTTTAATATTTATGTGCTGCGAAAGCACAGAAAATAACATAAAACACAATTATTTCGAGCATTTTCATAAAAAATTTAATCACATACTTATAAATAAAGCATCTACAAAATTAATTAAAGAAATGATATAGTGCATAAAAATCAAATGATACAAGTGCAGAAGTATTGCAGAAGATCATCGTTTACAAAAAGACATGTCACTTTTCCCGAGATGTGACTGTTGCGCTCGGTCGCCATATTGTTACATTCTCTTGAGTATTTCAGACGAGTCATGCGAGTTCCTAAATAATGTTTATACTATACTATTAACTAAGAGATAAAAATGTTTTTCATCATTATAATTCATAATATTGTGTTATAAAACAGTTATAATACAAATAAAGAAAACAATTATACTTCTCAGTGATTTGACTGCTTCTGAAGAAACAAACTGTGCTTCGAGACAAATTTATCACGGACCTTGGTTGGGTGACCACCTTTTCACTTTCAAGTTTCGGGACACCCCCTGACAATGTTTTCGAGGGAGGGAAGGTTGATTACATTCGAAAATTAAATCACTGAAACAAACTTATTCACTAATATTAAAAGAATGCTTCCAACTTATTTTTCTTTCTCTGTAATTAAATAAAGCTAAAACTATCAAAAAATCCCATTCTATCGCTTCTTTTTCGGCGGTCTTAATATATCGTAGAAAGTACGTTTTCGCCAGAACACGTTTTGAGCGTTTTCAGAATGATCAATACTAGTTTTGGCAAGAGAGAATCGTCCAAAACTAGTTTTGTCCTCCCAATAAGAATAAAACTATTTTGCTCAAAGCCAATTTTTTTAAGTTGCACACATTTCATCTCACGCAAGATTCAACTTTCAGACGATTCAACTTTTCTATTTGCGCGCCGGAGGGTCAAGCTATGGTGATGTAGATGGTAGTCTGTTGAGTTGGACAAGGTAAACGGCGTTTGCATTTATATCATATAAGTTATTTCACTAGACGTACAACAGTATATTTATATTTTCTTATCCGTAGTAAAAGTTAATCTACGAAAATAAATATATTTACAAATATAGACGATATATTGCTAATTATACAATAAAAATATATTTTAAAATATTTTGATTTTTTTAGTAAGAAACCCTCATTATTCCTTGATTCAAAAAATTGTAAACCTGATAATAATTGTTCTAACTATTAACTTATTTCTGGCTTGGGATATTCTAAATAACATTTTCTGCAACAAAATGATGCCAAGAAAAAACAAACCAGAATACCTTCGTCCATCGCCAGTTGAAAATATAAATTCCACGCCTTTACAATCCACGCCTTTTGCAAATTTCGAAAAATTTGTTGTTTTTATCTATATTCTGCTATACAAGAAAAACAACCCGTCAAGAAGTTTATAGTTCATTACTTATTCTCTGTGTTGATGAATGAGCAAGTCAATCGATCAGTCACAACGACGAAGTATGTACAGACATTACGAAAATCTAAATTCAAAAGACATCCTTAAATTCTTATCTTTTAAATTATTTTCTCTCATAAAACGAATTAAGCCCTTCCAGAATAAAAAACGACGTAATAAATCCATCTTCATCCATTTGATAGTTAAACCAAAATACAATAGTTCAAATGTTACACATACTAAAAAAATATGAACTTTTTCAAAAACAATATGAAAGAGCAAGTCGAAACAAAACATAAGGAAAAGTCAGTTAGATTTATATTATGATTTTCACTACTTTAAGATAATAAAATCTTCAAATCTATTCCCTTTTCTGCGCAAAATTACTACAGATTTAGACAAATGTTTCAAAAATAACAAAGGAAGATAAAAAAATAAACTCTCTCACAGCATAAGTGTATCATCACCTAACACCACATGAACAAAGTGGGGTAAATTAATTTACATGTAAATATTATAGCATAGCATTGGCTCGTCAGAAAGGTAAGAAACAAGACAGTTCAAGGGAGGCAAACTATTCATTCGCTATCAGCTGTTATTCGCTGAGTCCATTTAAATTAATCTTAACAGTACTCATTGCATTTATTTTAGTGTTTGGTAGGTGAGGTCCGAGAGAACCATACTTGCGAGCAACCACTGTGTAAAATCCACGAAGATATAATGCTGGATACCAGTTATATGGGTAAGTTAGATATTTATAATTCTGTCAGTATCGTTGTTCTGTGTGTAAAAAAGCGCTAAAAACGCAAGTTAATTGGTGCAAAGCAAGTAATTGCGTAAAATAATTTTTTTTTCTCCTTGGTTGTGTAGAAAAACACAAGAAACACGATGGAAACGGTGATCTAGTGACGTGTAGTGGCCCTTTTGCTTCTTTCACTGTCGCAAAAGAAACTGAAATGAAGAGAGCAACAGGAAAACAAGAAATGAGGAAAGGATCTGCAGGAGAGGTCTTTAGTGAAGGTAGTGCCAGTGGTAGGCGACAATCATATGGAAATGTACCATCGAACATGGAAGCTAAACTTGACTGGATAGTAAAAACGATAAAAGAAATGAATGATGAGGAAACATGTAGAAATAACATTAGAAGAATTATTAAGGAAGTGATACAGGAAGAATTCGGAGACATTAGACGAGAAATAGCGGAATTGAAGAACAGTATACTAAAAGCGGCAGATGAACCGAAGGAAAAAACGAAACTTTTTTTGGAAGTTGTTAAAGTGAAAAGGAAGGAAAACATAATTGTTGTGAAACCAAATGTGGTTCAAGAAAGTGAAAAAAACTAAAATGCTTGTGAAAGAAAAAGTTGATATTACAAATATGAAAGTGGGGATCACGAAAGTAAAAAAGGGAGGTAATGGTGCCGTTATCCTAGGATGTGAAACAGGAGAAGAGATACAAAAACTAAAATATGAAGTAGAAGAAACACTTGGGGATGATTTCCAAATAATGGGACCTAAGCAGGTTACACTAAAATTGAAGATAATAGATATTGATGAAGAAGAAATAAAAGCAAGTGATGCGGATCTGGTATCTACAATAAAGAAACAAAATAGAATGGAAGAAATAAATAAAGATTGTCGCATTCAAATCGTAAAAAGAATTGTAAAAGACAGAGGAAATGATACTAAAAACATGAGGAAATCAACAAAGACTGAAGGATCTATAGTTATAGAAGTCGATGAGCTTACACAAGAGATTATGCTGAAACGAGAGAAAATTAATGTTGGTTGGCGAAAATGTAAAGTGTACAATTACCTCAGTGTTAAAAGATGTTTTAAATGTTAGGGTTTCTTTCATATGGCAAGAAACTGTAAGAAGAATGTAGCATGCTACAAATGCGCAGGAAACCATGAAACGGCAGAACGTAAAGAAGATAATAAACAATGTAATAATTATAAGGAAAAAAAACTAAAAATTTAATTTGAATACAAATGACAAACACGAACCCATCAATGTAGAATGTCCGACATACAAGAGATTCCTAAATGAGGTGAAGAAGAGAGCAGGATAGGATGATAAAAAGATAAAAGCATAGCAACAACAGAAGAATAATGATGATATTATGCATACAAATGCGCAGATACTTATAGTGCGTAAAGATGAAATAGAAAAAATGGTCATTGAAAAAATTATTCCAGCAGTGCTTGTACTATCAGAGACAAGAGTAACGACAGAAATTGAAGATAGTGAAGTGAAAAGAGGTGTACAGGAGGTGTATTGATATACGCGAAGGAAGACATAAAAAGAGAAGTGTAAATGATAAAGAAGGTACTTGCAAACTGTGGGATTATAGAAGTGAAAGTTAATAAAAAGGGTTACAATGATGTGATAGGAGTGATACACCATTTGTTAATTGTATCTGATGGTGAGTTCATCCAGTTTTTGGAGAAGGTTGTGGAAGAAAGCATGTCTCACAGTGAATAGGAGACTTTAAGTGATAGGAGACTTCAATATAGATTGTAAAACTGATTCTTTTTATTCAAAGAAACTACAAACTAAAATGCAGATTTTAGGAATGAAACAATATGTAAACAGTGCAACAAGAGTAACCAGTGATAACCAGACAATTGCAGACTTAGTATTTTCAAACAGTAAAATGGATGTTGAAGTGATCCATCAATATATAATAATGGATTATGCATGGAAAAAAGTTGAACTGAGTTTGAGTAGTAGCGTGACTCAATTGAGAGAGTTGCTTCTAGGAATTATAAATTGTTCAATGTTGATAATTTTGTTAAGTCAAAGACAAATATAGAGTCTAATCTTGAGAATAATGAGACGAAGATATATAAATTAGTTCATTGTGCAGTAAAAGCTCCAAATGTAAATGCATATGAAAAAAAATTAAAAATACGAAAAGAATGGGAAGGTAAAAAATGTTTTCCAGTTGAAATAAGAGTGACAGCAAATAGGAAGGATGAGGCATGTAGAAAAGTTAGAGAAACTAGCTCTGATTTTAATTTGATGCAATATAAACATTTAAAACGATGGATAAACATCTAATGAAGGAATTTGTTAAGCCCTAGATATAAGAATGCTGACGAGGCCGTGACAAGGAGCGGCGTGGTGTTTGCTTTGTTACAACACTCGCCGTCGACACTATGGCATTCGTCAGTAAAATGATGAAGGACGCTGACATTCAGCCTTACAATGAAAATGCAAGGCGTTATTTTTTAGTTAAGAAATAAATATTTTCGGGCGTACATGTTTATTATAATGTACAATTCTTATATTGTGTTGTATAGTGTATATTTTATATGCATGTAAAATAGTCGAGAAGGGTAAATAAATACTCAATCAATCAATCAATCAGTCGCGTAAATTAATGATTCATGTAACCATATTGCTACTGAAGACGAAAGCTGGTGGGAATGGGTTTTCTTGAAGTTGCTGTGAATAAAATATGTTTCTCTCCTTAAACATTCAAAGTACACTTCAACAAATTTTTCGCATTCCATTTGTTAAATTCCCTCTGCGTGAGTGATTGATCAAGTAGAAATGTATTGCTTATTGACTTGCTCATTCATCAACGCAGAGAATAAGTAACAGAGCCATGAACTTCTTGACAGGTTGTTGCTCTAGTATAGCTGAATATTGGTAAAAACAACAACAAATTTTTCGAAATTTCTAAAAGGCGCGCATTGTTATGGAATTTATATTTTCAACTGGTGGAGGAAGAATATTTTTCGGTTTGGTTTTATAAAGCAGAAAATGATATTTGGAGTATCCAAAGCCAGTAATAAGTTAATAATTACAACAATTATTTTAAGGTTCACAATACTTTTTGAATCAAGGATTCATGAGGGTTTCTTACTAAAGAAAAATCAAAATTAAAAAAAAAAAATTTATGCTTATGGATTAACTTTTACCACGGTGAAGGAAATATAAATATAGTGTAGAACGTCTAGTAAAATAACTCGTATATTTCTTGATATTAAGTTTAGGAGGACCACACGTTGACGGCGACGGTAGTTTGTAAACGGTGCCGCTTCCCTTGTCCAACCTTGCGGACTACCACCTACATTACCACAGCTTGACCCTCCGCCGCGCAGGTAGAAAAGTTGAATTGTACCTAAGTTGTATCGTGCGTGAGATGAAATGTGCCTCAATTTTCTTTTGGATTTAGATAAATGTTATTTTCACATATGAGGCATGAGGGAAAATGGCAATGATGCGCTTTATAGTGTATTTATATCCAGATTGGTAGAAAAGTATTCTTCTCGTGTATATTTTTACCAGATTTTATTTAACTTGCAACGTTCGAATGTATGTTTTTATTATATGTATGTTTTCCTTCCATTTAAAAATTTGTAACTGAATTTTCGGCCACTTTTGAGTTTCCGATCGTGCTGAAATTTGATACATATGTAAGTGCGTATGACTATTGAACCATTTTACGAAAACGTACCTCCAATGAAGTGAAATGGTGGTATGTATGTATTTTCGTTGTCCTTCCGTTAAAAAATTTGAAATTGACTTTCCGGAATTTTCCAAGTTTACGATTGGGTGATATTTTACAGATACGTGTGATTTGTATGACAATAAATGGTTATTGTACAATTTTACGTAAATCTAACCTTAAATGGGTGTAATGGGGAATGTATGTGAGTATCCCGCCATACTCTAGAATACCTGGAGCAATTTCGACCAAAACTCTATACACAGATGATTGACTATCTGACAACAAGACTTGTGGGGATAAAGCACTCTTAGGTACAGAATGGGAAGGGGGTGACATGTAAAGATAATGAAAAAATATAGGATTGGAAACCATAGTTTTCGGTACCATTGAAATGGATAGGGACGCCTTCAATAAGATCACAATCAGTCCACAGGGGAGACATTATGCTCCTAGCACCGATGGGGTAGGGGATAGAAATAAAGTGACAGGTAACATTAATCTGAAAAGACCTATGTTGGTGTTGAATACATCATTTTTGGGACCGCTGAATAGAAGAGTGTCATTCTCAATGCCATTTGTGCCCACGATCATCCTCCATGAGGAACATACACCCTTAGGATAGGGGCTGAGAAAGGGTTAAAATTAAAAAATAGCCGATAATTAGTTTTGAGACCATAGTTTCCAGGGCCTCTGAAACTAGTAGTGATATTGCCGATCACACATAAATCCATGATCAGCCTCTTTACATACGTAGCACCTCTTGGGAAGGGAATGCTGGGTAAAAATTATCAAAAACAACATCAGTGATGAGTACACGGCTTTCGGCACCACTAAACTTATAGCGATACCCTGATACCGCGAGAGTCAAAATTCAGCCCCCATGGGAAATAAAATACCCCAAGCACCCCTTCGGTAAGGAGTGGGAATGGGGTCTTTATTTATATAATTGAAAATGACCAAAGTGGGAGATAAATTCATCATTTTTGGGGCCGCTGAAATAAATCATGGTATCCTCAATGCCGATTAAGTCCATGGTCAACTTCCATAAACTCCTAGCACCCTCAGGGAAAAGGGATGACTTGTAATGCTCATTGAAAATGACATACTCGTGTTGATATAATTTTTCGGCTTGCCTAAATAAATAGTGACACTCGATGCTACTTCAGTAGACTCCATACACTTCAGAACCTCTATAAAATGGGATAACATATAAGTACTATTGAAAATGAACTACCTGAAACAAGTACTCTGTTTGAGATGTCACTGAGATCAATGACATACAAATAAAGATCAAACAGTGTGCCAAAGGCCACATTCCTGCAGGAATTTAAAAAAGCGTATCAAAATACGTTCATTTTGTCCAACTATAACGTCCAAACTGTTGGGTAGATTGTGTCTCTGTCGGCTGGTTTTATATTTGAGACACTCCAACATAAAGTGTTCCACGGTAAGTGTTGTATTGCAAAGTCTCACAGATGGTGGTGGCGGGGGGGAGGTTCACCGTGTAAGTAATGACCATGGGTAAGATAGCAATGGCCAATAAGAAGACGTGTAAGGATCACTTCTTCACGTCTGTTAGCACGGGATGAAGACGACCAGGTCTTAACGGAGTCTTTTACCTTCCTCAGCTTAAAGGCGCAATTTGTCCATTCGACGTTCCATTACACGATCTGATGTGAACCTTTGAATCTGACGTAGGAACAGTTGAAATGGCAAGGACTGTTCTCTGCGTTCCCCGGTTCGCTGCTTCATCAGCTTCTTCGTTACCTATAATTCCCACGTGCCCAGGAACCCAACAAAGGACTATTTCAAAATTTTGAACTACTCCATGACTTATTAGATTTTGAATAGTCAGTGTAAGGATGTCAGAAGTGTACAGTAAAGACACTGACCACAGAGTACTATTAGAGTCACTGCATAGAACCACACGCCATATTGAAGATAGCTGAATGAACTTCATATTTTGAATTGCATATTTGCATATTTTTCCTCTGTGTACACACTGCAAAAGGAATGGAGGCGAAAAGAAAGGGTGGCACTATGGCAGCGGAAAGCAGCACCAATGGAATTATTCCTGGCTGAGTCATCAGTGTATGTGAACATATGATCCAAATAGAAGGTTTTCAGTTCTCCGAAGTGCTGCTGGTACACAGCAGCAGAAGTGTCCTGCTTCGAAAGTTGAGACAGCCGAAAGTCGATGGTTGGTTGCATGAAGGACCAAAGTGGTGTGGGAGAGTGTGGATATTTCACTGAAGGAGGTAGTATGATGCCGTTTCCCTCCAGCAGAAGTTTAAAGCGAACATCCGCTGGGCGGGGTAACGAAGGTCTTGCAGCGTTAGATGAACAAAATTTTGGGAAATGAATGTGATGGCGAATAGGGTGATGTGAAACTCTCATAGGTTTCACTCCGTAAGATCCAAGAAAAATATCACGTCTCCTGTTAAGAGATGGTTCGCCAGCGTCTACTAGTAAGCATTCTATGCGAGTGGGGAGGAAGGCAATAGTTGCAATTCGAACTCCTGCATGATGGATGCTGTTAAGGTGCCGAAGTGTAGACGGTGATGCGGAGGCATATATAATACTGCCGTAATCTAATACAGACCGAACAAGACTTGTATACAGGCGAAGAAGGCAAGTGCGGTCTGCACCCCATGATGATGTGCTTAGGCAGCGAAGGAGGTTCAGAGATGAATTACTACGGGATTGTAGTTATTGTATGCGATTGCGCCAAGTTAGTGTGTGGTCGAATGTGAGACCCAGGAATTTTGCGGAGTCAACGAAAGGGAAACGTTTGCACCCAAGAAAAAGATATGGATCATTGTGAAGATTGTATGTCATACAGAAATGCATAGAGCATGACTTGTATACAGAAAAATTAAAGCCGGTAGAAATGTTCCACTTGTGTAAACGGTTTAAAAGCAATTGCAGTTGCCTCTCGATGACAGAGATGCTGCTGGACGAACAATAGATAGCGAAGTCGTCAACGAAGAGAGACGCATGTACCAGTACTCGAACCACTGACGCAATGCTGTTTATGGCAATAGCGAAGAGGGTGACGCTCAGGATTGAACCCTGTGGGACACCGTTTTCCAAAATATGATTAGATGGTAAATGAGTATTCAGGAGAACGCGGAAAGAACGTTGAGGTAGAAAGCTCTCCAGGAAAAGAGGAGGACAACCTCGGAATCCCCACGAGTGCAATGTGCGTAGGATTCCGTACCTCCAGGTTATGTCATAACCTTTTACCAGGTCAAAAAAGATGGCCACAAGGTGTTCCCTCAATACAAACGCTGATGAGATGGTAGATGACAACGCAACGAAGTGGTCCAGTGTTGACCGCTGTTTGTGACACATTAGATATTGGTCAGAAGCTTTCGCGATTCCAGACACCAAACAAGGCGACGATTGATCATTCTTTCTAATAATTTGCAAACACAGCTTGTCAGAGAAATCGGTCGAAAATGCGACGGATTAGAACGATCTTTTCCCTCCTTCGGAACTGGAATAATTATGGCTTCACGCCATTGAGCAGGCTCATGAGTATGCTCATTCCAAATACAGTTAAATAACTTCAGAAGGAATTTCATACCTATCTCTGGAAGATGTTTTAGCATCGTGTTATGTATTTGATCAGGACAAGGGGCTGTATCTCTCGAAGACGCAAAGGCAGATGTTAGCTCCGTCATAGAGAAAGGAATGTTATATTCATGTTATCTGCAACTGGAGAATCCAAGCAACACTTTTCCGCGTGAGCTTTCTGTTGGAGAAACGATGGAGAAAAACCGGAGGAGTTAGAGACTCTTTCGAAGTGCGATGCAAGTTCCTCAGCAATGTCTTCGAGTGAAGTTTGAAGCTGTCCATTTACATTGAGACAGGGAATGAAAATAGAGGACCACGAACCTAGAATCTTGCGAACATTCTGCCATACATCTGATGATGGAGTACGGCTCCTAAGAGATGAAATGTAAGCCTTTCAGGAGGACGACTTAATTTCTCGAAAAGTTCGTTTTGCTCTCGCTCTGCACCTTTTAAACTCAATGAGATTTTCAACAGTGGGATACTTGTTAAACGCAAAAGCTTTCTTTCTAGCGTTGATCGCCTTTGCACAGTCCGAATTCCACCATGGAACTGGACAATGCCTTGAATTACATGATGATTTAGGGATGGCAACATCGGCAGCTTCGAGAACCGCGTTGGTGAAATGTGATGCCATAGCATCCAAATCGGTGAAAGGGCTCATCGCAAAGGTTGATGTTGCGTTGAAACACATCCCAGTCTGCTTTTTTCAATATCCACTGATAGGGGCGAGAAATCGAGGGGCAAAAACGTTCATATTTATAATGTTCGGGTAGTGGTCACTCCGATACAGGTCGTCGAGAACTGTCCATTCTAAGACTGGGGAAAGAGAGGAACTGCAGATAGGTAAATCGGGCACAGAGAAAGATCGGAATGCTGTACAGAGGTGTTTGGAATAGCTTGTGTTCAGAAGCGCTATATCCCGGTAATCTTGCAGTTTTCAGTTATATCACCCTTTGGACAGTAGTGAGAAATTGACCCAGTTCGAGTTATGCACGTTTAAGTCCCCGTCGATTAGAAATGGGGGTGGCAACTTGTCCATTAGACCAAAAACATNCAAAAGAAACACACATAACTTCTAGCCAATGTAAACTTGAAATACACTAGGAATTCGGCCGAATTCGCCTTCTCAACGACAAACATAAATTTTAAACAATTGGTCATCTTGAATAAACATTAAAATAATTTTTCCTTTTGACAAATAAAACAAACACTGAATTTACAATAACTCTTGCTTCTTGAAATGCAATTACATTGATATTGTATTTAAAAGATATAATTAAGTGGAGTTCTTTCTTGCTAATTGGACCTTCTTCATTAATCATAAAGTCCAAAGTTCTGAGCCCCTCTGAACATTAAGATCCGCACTCGTCTTCTCGCAATAGCGCATGACGATATGTGTTGGATGCCACCAACAATCGTGAAATACCTCAACCTGATGACCAATCAAGCAGTGCAGTGTCGAGTGGAGGGTGCCTCAACCGCACGGGAAGCCGGTCTGGCCCCTATATCAGAACGACTTCCGGTTGATGACGTCTCTAGCACCGGTTCGACTGGTGGTGCCTTCCTCCCACAAGCTATGCTGCCTGGATGCCCTCAGGAGCGGCGTGGACCCAAACCATCATGGTTCAATTTCAATGGCGGTCCTCGGTTTCTCGGAAGAGCCCACCGAGTGGACATATTTTCCGTACGAATTTTGTCGCGTCTCAGATTTAGAATTTGCTGCCGAAAATGTTAGCCAAATACTGATGAATTAGTTCCGGAAAATAGCGAACTCGGAAATCTCATCTGACATCATGAGCTAGTCAGATAACTTCTAAAATAAGACTGAGTCATTGCTCTGCTCACAAAAAATCTACAAGTCTTCACTTCGCGCGGAAAAAAATCTCGTGTCTCTGATCCTACTTTGCGCGGAAAAAAATCTCGTGTCTCTGATCTCGAATTTTCATTTGCCAATCCTTAAATGGACTTCATCCCTTCCTACACCTCTTTTTCCACTTCACAGGTCTTCCAATTTTGAGCTTCAAGTGACGAAAAGCTTCCAATACCACAACTGTTTCCCCTCCTGAGCCTAAATTCTGATTGGGAATTTTGACTAATTTTGAACTATCTTTAACCGCTTTTTTGCAACGTTTTTTTAACAAGTCGCCACTTGCTCCTTCCCCCTGCGTGTCCTCGGTTATACGGCCGGGGTGGGTCGTTTTTTCCCACTCCCTCGCTTGCAATTTCTAAACAGTAATAAATTTTCTCTTCAACAAAGAGCTCATCGCGGGTCACTGCGCTCGCCAGATGTGAACGTTCCCTTTGTCGCATTTCTCAACGGTGGACTTTTAAATTTTTAGAGAGTAGGAAGACTTTCCTCCCCCGCTCCATCGCTCGTTCTCCGAATTTAAAAAGCCCGAACGAGGATGATTTCTTCATTGTAATCACGAAATTATTCAAATCTCACAATATGAGTAACTACTTTGGTTTCCAAGAAAACTGTTGGCAGGTTCTTAATTGCTTATAGCGCTCTGCTCTGTTTCTGATCGTGTACCTGCATTTGCAGCACAAAGCGACCACGTACCTTTTTGCACAAATTGCATGTTAGTATGTGATGCATATAAGGCTTAGGAATTCCAGTGAGCTTCTCAATGAGCTTAGTAGACGCAATAGAACACTAAAAGCAGCCTGTTTTCGTACATTTATTTTGTTTCAAACTATCGATGGTACTTTTTTTTTTTTTTGGTGGGGCTTTAGGGCTCGTCAACATCAAAGGTCATTAGAGCCCATTCGATGGTACTCCCAGATGT
>NNCF01126939.1:83696-153729 GCA_002313205.1 Laupala kohalensis
TTTGTTTGGGGCTTTAGAGCTCGTCAACATCGAGGTCATTAGAGCCCAGAAATCATTATAATTAGGTATACATGATTAAAAAAATTAAATAATTTGTACCACCTGACGACGACTTCAACATAAAGGCGAAACGCAGCGAGTTTTTAAACCACAAATATATACTGTTCGTCCGTTAAAGGTTGTAAGTCTTAAATTATATATTTAATTTGATTATATAATACAAATTATATAATTTAATTTGATCATGTGATTGTAGATTTCATGTATCAATAACTACGTAAATGATATGCATAAAGTACAAATATTTACACACTTATAAATTATTACAGATCAAGTGGAAAGTGAAAAAGCACCGAGCAGTAAAAAATGTTCACTATCCTATCATTATTATTTTATTCTTTACTTAACTAAATTCTAAATTACTATTACTAAATTCTTATAAATAAAATATTAATATATATTTGATTATTGTAAATAAATTATTACAAATGAAATATGGTACAAATTTATTATGAGCAAAAATAAAAATGGCAATTTCAAGCGCCTCTATAACCATCGCTCAAACGTTTTTCACTGTAAACACACGTGTATCTCAAGCATTGTGAGCTACATAACTTGCAAGTCGAAGATGTTGCATTTTTGGAAATAAGTTTTTAAAATTTTTCATTGTTTTTAAAAGAATGACGTAAAAATCATCTCCGGTGCGTGAAAAAAAATCAGTTTTGTAATTTTTCTATTAAATGGACTCCAAAGAATCTAAAAAATATGAATACTTAATTTATACAAAAAACAACATCTACACAGGTGGTTCTGAGTTTCGCGAAATACGGTATTTTAATTATTTCATGCAAAATATCGAAGAAATAATATGCGTAGGCGTTTTCCTTAACTTTTTGACGAGACAAACCGAAAAACAAAGTAAAACAAAAACTTTTAGAATAATCGGAGATGATCGCGAGTTTTGTTGGTCGCCTTTGAAAATAATGGTCTATATTTGGTTTTTGGAAAATTGAAAGTAGTTAGGTTGGCGTAAGGTATGTAAGTAATTTGCAGTAAATTAGAACTAAATAATTGAGGGAAAATGGATTGAGGTTTATTAATCAGTGTTTCAATTCTTTAATTAATGTGATATCGTGAAAGTTCTTACTTAATATTCTTTACGTAAATACGTTAGAAATAATTTGTTCAAAGAAAGATAATGGGTGTTTCATTTCCGCGCTTGGTGTTAGTGAAACAATTTTTGTTATATTAAAACTTTATATCGATAATTCTACATGAATAAATAAATTTATCAGTTCTATCATAATGAAATTAATTTTCTTAGTCTCGCCAACCACATATTTATTATTAGAGTCAGCTTCCGATCGCATTGCAGTCATCTTCAGTAATCTTCCTTCGGACAAGTAAAAGTGGCAAATGATTTGAATAAAAATTGCGCGAGCAAAAACTATCAAATTCGTTAAACAATATTTCATTGTAATATTTCATTTCTAAGTAATTTCTTTGCAATGAAAACACACAAAATATTTTTTATTCGATCACGAAAAAGCCTCAACTGGGAAATTTATTGATAAAATACTGGAATTTAAAGTGACTATTGAATTAGGCTTATTTTATAGTAGTGCCCAACTCCGGTTTCGCATGGGAATTCTTATGTTACGCATATATTTCTTCTGTCTATCCAATACATGACCGAAATATTAACATATCTTCTCCGCGTGTAGGGTACACGGAAGAAATACATGTATAACGAACCCTAACACGTAGGTACGTGTAAAACTGGTAATTAAGTGCACACTGAATAGTGTGCCGCCTGCTTCACTTATCTCCTCTATGGGGATGTGTCTCAGGTCATCCGGGGTTTAGGTCTGAGTGGAAATGGTGTTCAATTGTGGAAGGCGAATAGTGGTGTAGTGGTTAACACCCCTGCGATCAAAGTAGGAGAACCGGATTCGATTCCCGCTCGTCGCCATTTTAACCTAACCGAAAGTTATCACAATGTTGCACTTAAACTCTTTGTAACTTTAAGAGAAGGCAAAAGCAGAATAGAAAATATTTCTTTGTACACCAAACTATCTGCCTCTGATGCGTTTTCACGTCACCTTATGTATATTATGTAAAAAGTACTGTTAGCGTGAAAAATGAGATGACTAACAATCCAATTTAACAGAAACATCATGTATCATTGTAATTAGATATCCAGACGTTTTATGATGGATTAATGTGAAAAAATTCAACTCCAAAAACGTCAGATAATTGAAAGCGCTGGTGGTAATAGGACGTACCTAACTATAATTTCTTACCTTCAAACCTTTAAATTGAAAGAAATTTTAATCTATTAACGTGTAAAAAACGTAAACATTACAAAAACTCTACAATATAAAATACTAAAACAAATTGGCGAAGCGTTTAACCAAAATAATATTGACAGAGATTTATTATAGATGATTTTGGACACACAAATTTAAGTGAGAATCGTTAATTTTACAAAAATTAATTCTATAGAGTCGAGTCAGTAATAGAATTCAAAGGACGGACAATAAAATACGACGAAGTGACGAGTGTTTGCGTTTTACGCGTCATTTTGGGCCAGAAACTGAAGGGAGGTAGAAAATTGCTAACATATAATAAATGACGTCGTTGGAATTGAAACTAGGAAGCAACGGAAAATCACGGGATATATTTTTGAAAGAGACGAGGTCGATGTTGGTGGGCGTGAAGGGAGGCAGAGGTTTTTATTAGTTAAAGGATGACAAAGGGTAGCAGACCCAACAAACAAGTGAGAGGGTGAGCGAGACCCCTAGCTTTTAGAACTGTCAGAGAATAGGTGACGAAAAGCATAGGACAGGCGACTGCTTGGCGAGCGTCGTAGAACCGCATGTAAAGAAAGTGTTTAAGAGATGGGTGTGACATCTCAAATTTTCGAAAGCTGTCTAAATTTAGTAATCCGTTGTTGTTAAGAGGCATCTGGTTAGAATCAATGAGGGGATTGTTGAAAAAGTTGACGCCGTGGAAGCGTCGAAATTTCCTAAAAAGGAACCTGGTGAATGGCCAGGGACATTCTGAAGGTGACCAATAACAATGCTTCACGTGGAGTAAGAATTTAACTTTATTAAAAATACACATGTTTTTCGGAAACGAAGCACGTGAGCAAACCTCTGATGGACAGAGTGGGGACGAGTCGATAAAATAACGAGCAGAGACGCTCCGAGATCACTACGAGACATTACATTACCGAACTATTCAGCATTACTTCAGATCATTACAGTATTATTAGATTTCTACGTTATTAATAGTTTCATTCCGAGACGTTGTACTCAGAGTTTTCGACCGCTAGTTCTTGAAGATTTTCTTGCAAGTTGCACTTATGTGACAACTTGGACTTATCAAAATTGTACTAAGTTGTTGAAACTTCAACTTAAACAGTTTTCATCCGAGATCAAGTTGAAATTCAAATATTTTATTTCGTTCATTAATTAGTGGTGATACAAAGACATTCTGATCGAATCTCATTAAACTTCAATGAAGTTTTACGGCGAAAGAATTTTTACTGCGATGGTGAGGTGCTGCACTTCTGGGAAGGAACAACTGCTGACGCGACGACCGCATGGGGGCCTGGTCTCAGACTACGAATGAACTGACAGCTGGAAGGAGGAGGGGCTCCATCCACGAGTCGACGCTACTAATGGCATTCTGATCTCCAACTACTTCTTTATACTGATCTGTTCATCAGTAACCAAGGTAATCTTGAGCCGATTGCGACCAGTATTAGAAGCGCAAGTGGCTGCGAGAAACCTTAGTGCGACGACCAAGACATTTTATCACCCTTGCTCAGGACATTTGTAATTATTTTTGTTGTTAACCAGGACTTAAGAGAATGAGCAATGATTATGGTTCCTCTCTTAATTCAAATCATATCAATGTAAATATCTGGTATTATTAATATACCAGTAGATAATTTCAAGAGAGAGTAAATGTTCAGTGTGTTGTAGGGGGTATGTGTTATTTTGGGGGAGAATGCATGTTCTAGTTATAATTAATATGTATTTGTGTAATAAATAATTAAGTCAATTTTATTTTTGATTGCGTTTTCCTGAGGTAAGGAACCCGAGCTGGCTAGGGCAACTTTATTAAGGTGAGTGTCACCCACTACACCATCCCTGTCTTAATTACCTCGTTTTATTACAATAGATAAATAATTAACATTGTCGAGAGTACATATTTTATGAGAAACATTGTCTGATCTCAGTAACGAGACATCGTAGATGTGTGATTCAAATTTTGTTTTATTTATCTATTGTAGACAAGAAAAATGAGCCATCTCTTCGTTTCGTGAGATTAATGTCTATATTTTAATAATTTTCTACTGGGTCTTACCTAAAATAAAATGAAAGTTCAATGAATTACTCTTCCCGGCCCGACTCTCCCCTTCCTCATCCTCACTGGAGATAACCCGGAAGAGTAACCCTCCTATCTCATTATCTTCCTACCTGACGTCTGGGGTTTCTTCGCTACGCGATATTTCGACTGTGGGATCTATTCACACACACACACCCACACCGATAAACCGATTATTAGGGTCCAATGTGTCGTGTAGCTTGAACGATCTGGAGGGGCCCTAAGGCTGGCGTCACACGTTAAAGTGTCGCAGTGTCGGACGACGCATTACTGTCCGTCGTAGAAGCACTATGCTTCAAACGGACGCAGGCACACGAGTGACGCGTGACAATATTACTGTGCGTTCAGTTCTTGGCTTGCGGCCGACTCTTTCTGCCCTCCGACATTATTCTAGAAACGCACGACACTTTCATAGGCGGGAACTAGGAATAAACAATTATGGTCGTAGTAACTGGCGAAATAGTCACGGATTTTGTTATTTCAAGGGTGCGGAATCCGAACAGAAATTATATTTTGTATAAAATTGGGGGAACATGGTAAAAAATTGGCTTTGAAGCCGAAAATGTACAAACGTTTTAAGTATTTTTTTCCGTTCAACTGGCGATTTTTCAGTCATTTATGAATATTTCCCTTCTAAATTTTAACAGTATAGTTTTCAACTATTGTTTGTGAAAGCGACTTGAGTTAGAAAGTCGTAACTTATTTTCTAAGTGGAAATTTATTAAACATTTTGTGTGTGATTTTACGAGTTGGTGAATTGAATTGAAAAAGTTGAGTGAGGAAGTTTCGAGATTTGGAGATTTTACCTACATCGTATTAAAGCATAAGGAAGTTTTTCACCAAGTTGTAGCTCATAATATGCGATAGTAAAAGTGTTATAGGATTTTAAAGAGCACCGACCGAGCTGCGAGCGAGGCACGTTTAGCGATTTCAGCACAACAGGGCCTACGTTGAGAAAAAAATTTCTTTGGAATATTGTTTATGTACTTTAGAATTCAATCTATTATTATTTTTGATGAATATTTTATAAACATTTTCTACAACGTAATTTAAAATTAAAACATTATTATAATTACAATCTAAATCATCACGTTCTTTAATCAATTGAATTATTTTGGAATTTCTAGAATGTATTGACATTTCAGTACGTTACAATATTTTAAAATCGATTGTTGATTCACAATGAAAAATTGCACAGAATATTGGCTCACTAGGCAACCCTGCAACCACCTACCCAACAGGATTACAATGATATACCCAATAGTGGAGGGGTGCTCTAGGAAAAAGGCATTGCACTGCGGGTCGCAAGAGAAAAACCAAAGTCAATAGCAACACATTTAACATTCTAGAGTGGTTAGTTTTCTTCACTTGGAGAGTTACACAAGTTGATATGGTAGATATGATATATTTCAGTGAAAATGGTACGAATATTTCATATTGAGAGCTAAATGTTGATCGAAATTCAAAACCGTCTACTTTGTGGAATATTTCCAGCTACAAGAATAGATCAAAAATATGTTCATCGTGGTTGGAGATTGCTGAGGCATTGATTCCGGATTTTGAAAATACAGAATCGTTGTACAGAAAATTAATAGGCGAAAATTTACATTATAAAATAAGTACTTTTTTAATGTAGTGTAATCTATTTACTTTGGTGTATTATACTTTTGTAATTGTAGACCTATGTTAGATTTTTTTCGTTTTACAATTCAATTTAATTGAAAGTATTTTGCATATAAAAATGTAAAATAATAAAAATGTTTTATCAAACATGATTTTTTGATGTCTTCAGAGTTTTGTTTGGAATAATGGATGAGTTAAATTTTTGTTGGGGGAGCGACTATTATAATGCGAACAAAATTTTTTAATACTAATAATGAAGAATTAAATTAATGGGGAATTTTTAACAAACATATTTTTTCTGAGTTTGTGCTCAGAACATTATTTAAATCTGCACTTAGGGGATAACCAGAAAAAGGCATAGCCTGGCGATGTCTCCTCTGCGCATGCGTCCTACTGAGCGTTTAAAGAAACGGACGACGATCTGTTCCGTGTGCCCTCAAAAACACGCCTTCAATGTGTGGACTGTTCTATCGTCCGACACTTTTACTGTTCGAGTGACGCCAGCCTAAAGGTCTGAGGGTTGGCGAACTCTGTCCTCTTTGTTAATTATCTGTTAATAATGTTTTCTAAAAATAAAAACAAATTTGTCTAACGGTATCAAACGATTTTCGTGAAACTTGGTACCATATGTATAGTTAACTCTATTAACTGCGCCGTTGTATTATAATTACCTTCATCATTGACCTAAGAATGGATAAAAATGTTATTAAATTTATTACAAAATAGTGACAAATTCTGAAACTATTGCGTGGCCTTATTTGTATTATCTTATTCACAACATTTCGATACATCGACAATTATAAATATATTTAATAAACATGTGAATAAATAAATTGTTTATTCGTACTTTTGAATAATATTTATTAAATGTATATTATACTTTTCACTAAAAAAATTATTGGGTGTACAGGCATTTTATCTTTTAACCATTTTCTTATTTTGATAGGGTCGATTATTTTATCATTATTAATATTGTAAAACCCAAGTATTAATTTATTAATGAACATAACAAAAAGTGGAGATGAGTTAAAAGCTGTGGGTAAATGTTTTTTTTAAGCGTATTACCTGAATAAATAATATTTCATAGGTCGCCTAATAATCTCAATGTAAAAAAATGCAAGATAGTGCTAAAAATTAGAATGGAGCTTTACCAAATTTTTTTAAACAAAAATAATAGATATAATATTTTTTCTAGATGGAAAAATGATAATTTATCTTAACTGCCTAAATTTACTGAATAAAATACTTTTGGCTCGGTTTCTCCTCGAAATACCCTGCTATGCGCCGTCCGTACTCACCCTACTAACTATTACCTCGATCTCAAGGGCGTGGGATTCAGGCTTATCATCCGTTGCACATCCTCCGATTTGATATTGATTGGAGGGGCTCGATCCCCCTCTCCGTTTCTCACTCCTCAATACCGCAAAAGAAGTGGCTGAGACCCTCTAATACTTCGCTCTCACAAGTAAACAATAGCATTGTCGTTGAATAGTAAAGATAACACGGAAAGTTGTAAGCATTCCTTTATTGGTCTCTAGAACGTGATGTATCAAACAAGTAACTAAAAATCGGGATGTACTATGAATTTATAGTTTAAGCTTCACGAGGGTCTGTGAATAAATATATAGAATCACTCAAAAAATATTTGGTCACTCTC
The DNA here is from genome assembly GCA_002313205.1 of Laupala kohalensis. NCBI lineage: Eukaryota > Metazoa > Arthropoda > Insecta > Orthoptera > Trigonidiidae > Laupala > Laupala kohalensis. The sequence goes on from NNCF01126939.1 coordinate 91,375, forward strand.
ATAAAGTCACTATTCTCATTTAAATTATAAATAGAAGTGAATCCAAGGAAGAACGAAACAAAACATATTTACATTTCTGTATACTAAAAGTAAGAAAACGAATCAAAGTACTAAATTAATATGAAATAAATAAATATTGTTGCTGTTTAACGAAAGAGTGTCAAAAAGTCAAGCTATCCCTGAACAGGCCCCGAAGGTGCTCAAGGGGTTCGCGGAGGGTAGATCTCCTCAATTACTAGGAGGAGGAGCTGTGGTCAGCATCTCGCTCCGACCGGTTTGACTCCAGGATAGATCCTGGTACCAATTTTATAGCAGACTGAGTAGGTCTGGGAGTCAGTCTGGATGTTGAGGCGTGATGAAAAATCCTCACCTCACCGGAGATCGAACCCCGGCCATCCAGCCAACAACTCAGCCCACTAACCCACGCTGACTCCAACGAAAGAGTGTATCTTACAAAAATATACTTTTGAAATATATTCACTTATAATTTTAACCTTTCTTTACAATAAAGGAAGCTCTTAATACCAGATTTGATCAACATTCTTTTTAATGACTTCACGTATACGGCTCTGCATGATTTGCTGTAATTTTATAGTGTAAGTTATTACACTTTTCCTTCAGCATTCTCTTCAGCTCTTCCTTAGAGGGAATTGGCGTTTTACTTACTCTCGAATCCAGTTAAATGTTCTATGGGATTGAGGTTCGGAGATTTTGATGGCGTCTCAATCACTTTGTGGCAATTATAACGCAGCCATTAATCGCACTAAATGAACCTTGTGTTTCGAGTCATTATCCTCATAAAATTTGTAAGACTGCCTAATACACAACGTTTCAGCATTTTTATGGAGTTTCACCTCTAAAATGGTCAGGTAACTCTCTTTTGTCACTGTCATTTTGCCATTGTAAACTGCAATTCCCCTACGTCAGCAGAAGATATACACCCCCATACCTCTCATCCATATTTTACAGTTATCTGTAAACTGTCCTTCGGAAGCCTTGCGCCACACATGAGCCCTGCTCCCTGATTGCTGCTCACAGGACTTCCTTTCGTCAGCGAAATTCACATTATTCCACCATTCTGGTTCTTTAGTGCGGAATTCTTAAATTCATCACTTCCTGATGGTCATAAAGTCGGCCAAGGGATTAAAAATTTTGGGTATCATTAAACTCAACACTTTGTACCTGTCCTAAAGGCTTGTCGCCATGGGCCCACCATCATATTAACCGACCGATCTGCCGTTAATAGATTTTGTGAGTCACTTACTGGAGAGTTATTTAAAGTGCTGTTAATTCAGCATTTTTATTCCTTTTATCTCATAATTTTGGAATTCGTCTGGATGTCAGAAATGAAAGGGGTAACTCTAAGAAAGCTTTGATTGAACTTCGATTTTTCGTCAAAATATATTTACTAGTCATGAAAGTTTTTCCATTATCTTCATAATTAGGGTGTTTTCTCATAAATTACAGATTTTATGGTTGGATTTCTGTTATTAGTGAGGTATAAGCGGGTGATGACCACAAGAGCGCTGTCTTTCACATGTCTTCTGAGGTCGACACATAAAATTAAGAAATATGAGAACAAAAATTGCATAGAACATTTGTACACCACTAATGTTGGGAAGTTTTGGATTCTAGAATTCTCGAGAAATTCTCTGGATACTATATTTAAGTTTCCAAAACCATTCACTGTGGGCTTAAAAAGTTAAAATATTGTAGTATGTTTCATATTTTATTGTTGTCAACTATGTGGTGAAGTGCACGTATGCACTTTCCTATCGAGGACAGACTACGTCCCGCAGGCAGTATTGAGTTTAGTAGGGCACCGTGACGCGGACATCAGAAAGTATAAATGTCTCGTAAGAAGAGACTCTCGCTCTCATTTGGACTCATTTTGGCTCATGTGGCCCAGCTAGTTATTTCGTACCTTCGTCTCTGACGAGTCAGCTCCTTGCCGTCGCCTTCGTCACTACGACGTCATCACACGTCGCTCCGTGGCCCATGTCTGGCCGCCCCTCACGTCACCAGACTGCTACCGCTATGACCAGCCGGTTCGACTACTGAGTGAGAACTCGTTCATGATCTGCTCAACGACGACAACCGATACTGCCTGCTTCCGAGCCTCGTATCTTAGTGAGTATTAAACCGCTTACTCGTAAATGGCGTTTATCTGTTGGAGACTGACCAATTTCTCTCCTCTTTCCCCTTCCAACCTTTCTATGTCGCTTCTTGCCAGCCCAGACGCCGCTCGCTGGAGCTGAATTAACGCAAGAACTCACGACAACTACTTTCTGTAACATGTGCAAGATGTTTCCCTAATATTATACAGTTTAGCTAGTGACCCCGACGCGCGCGGAGGTCTCCTAGCAACCGTGTTGTGTGGACGTGTTCTGAAGTGACTCCCACATTTTATGTGTATTTCGGTATACATCATCTATAATTTCTGTTTTAGTTCACTTGCTGTGTTGGGCATTTTCCCACAGTATTTATTTATGCTATAAATTAATCATTTTTTGTACTTGATCTGCAATTTGGACAATTTTTTGTGACTTCGACCGTAGAGGGGTTTCCTCTGAGAGGCCATCTTGATTCATAATCGAAAAATTGCTCTTCAGAAATCAAGAGGAACGACAATTTAAGAAGTGCACACGACTTTCGACTTAAGTGTGAGTGTTTTTCTGGTGTTTGAACTTTAATAATTTCAAGATTCCTCGAGTTAAATAAATTGGAGCGTTTGTGCCAATCACGCGTAAACACAAGAAATTGTGCAGGACGTGCACAAAACAAAGTGATTCAGAAAACATCTACAAAACAGACCCCACACTGAAAACTACAGTTGAGCATAAAGAAATAAAAGCTCAGAGGAAACTACGACGCACTGAGGATAATATAATGGAAGATACTCAATCATACGCTAATTCACCCGGCTCTTCGCCAAGCACAATTTCGACTCAAGAAAACATAGAGTTAGCGGATTCTAATGAATCCATGGCCTTCTACATCCATGCATGAGCCAATGCCGCCGGAACACACTGGTGCAAATGACAAGAGCTATCGTAAACAAAGATCAAATATTGGCCTAATATTCACAGAAAATGTATTAGATGGTAGTGACTTGTTAAATGAACTACAGGAGGTATCTAGGCAGAAAATAACTAGAAGAAACACAAGACAGCATATCTGCCAGTACAGCTGAAGTTCATCAAATCTTTGTATCTCACCTTAGACGATTGAAGTCTACAGACAACGATGCATCGTTTTATTTTCACACAGCTACAACAGAACGCCGATATGAATTATTGATAAGTGGACTCTCACCAAATCTCAACGCAAAACTGATTCAGTCTGAACTTGAAATATTAGGCTTTGAAATATTGCGTAAATTTGAATTATTGCGTAAACAGGACAGTACTTTCGTTAATTAGCACTTTACACATTGGAGATAAATAAGAAAGATATAAGTGATTTCAAGAAAAAGGTTAGATATCTACTAAGTCATAAAGTTAACAACAAAGAAAAGAAGGACAAAGATAGGGTGCCTCGCTGCAATCAGTGCCAGATGTGGGGCAATTCCAAGAACGGTTGTGAAAGACCCGACGGCTACCCTGTATGTGCGGGACCACACACATTAGACAATTACAACCCACGTCCAACAATTCCTCAATGCATTAACTGCTCACAAAACCACGTAGCAACCTGGTCAGGGCATTACTAACGTTGAAACGAGTACGCGAGCAGTCAAGGCAACATCTTCTAATGAAATCGAACTCCTCGGACAATTTTTTCATTTACTACTAAACTACAGGTAACAAATTATAAACAATATTTACAAAAAGCTAAGAGACCCCCTGCGCCCATGCAAAGAGCATATAGCAGAGAGTCTGTTTAACAAAAGAAGACAACACAGTGACAACACCAAACACAAGGACAGAGACATACATAAGGTACCTCCATCAACTAACGAATTTAAACCAATATAACAAATTTAGAATAACCTACAAAAACTCAACTACTTTAAAAGTCACCATTTAGCCCCCCCCCCCCGCTCCCAGCGGCAAAGCCGCCAGGAACGGATCACCGCCACGAGGAGGCAGGTGATCCCTACTATTTACAAAACCACCACCATTGCCAAACTTATATCTAAACATTTTAATAAACAACAATAAAATAAAAAGAAAACAGTATAATTTCAGTCTACACCTGACTAAGACACCAGACCTGATATCAACTATTTACACATTAATACACTATCAAAACAAATCCGACAAAATACTCTTACACAATACCAGAACACTAATAACAATAAAAGGATACTAACTACCAAGTTATACAAATTTATACAAATTAATGCCAAAAATGCCATACAAAAATGCAACTAGTCTTAATTTAAATTTAAATTTCTCCCAGATGTCAGTGGGAGAGATCAGGACATCGGTCGAATTTTGCAGGTGGTCATCTACCGGGCAGACAGGCGGGCTGCCTGACTACCCTCGGACGACCACCGTACTAATTGGGTTCCCAGGCACGCAACGCACTGTCCCCAGCACTCTTTTGTAATGCTCGGTTATACCGCAAAGAGTAAATTGTAATCCTCTTCTCCGGAAAACTTCGCCAACGTAGCGGTGCAGCTCCCCAGGCTCTGTTGGTATTCCCGAAGCTGCCAGCTGCACTTGTAGTACCTCTTGGGGATACCGGAAAGCTATCCTGTTTCCTCCCGACGCTAGAGTCTGCACCAAAAATTGAAGCGCAGCCTCCAGCATGGGGGTCTCCTCCAGTCTCGCCAGAATATGATTGTTCCGGAGACCGGAGTACACCCCCTCGGTAGATATCTCGAAAGTTGTATCAAAAGAACAGGACTCTTGTTTCCACTCCTCCAGGTCCTCGTCTATCACTCCAGATGGCGGTGCAAAGCATAATCCGAAACACCAGCAAAGGCAAAATGTTAAAGCCCCGCAAAGAGTACTGGGACGCCCGTTTTGAAGTGAGGAAAGGTGTTTCCCCTGGTCACTCGGAGATGTCAGCAAACCGCTGGCCGCCGGACCTGTTCCCAGACCCGGTTCAAGGGAATTGGCCGTCGAATCGCTATTGACATCCCCAAGCGGTGATTCGTTACTCTCCGGGATGGAGAGCTCTTCCTCACTTTTACCAGAGGAGATTGAGTCCTGATTGCACCAAGTTTGACAGGTGCACGGAAGGATTACCTTAATCTCCCGTGAAAAGCGGACACACTTTGTCCTTGGTTCTACCTCAGTTTAAGAGTCAGTCTGAGCTCCCCCAGAACTTGACTCTTCAACTTCAGAACAAACAGTCCTACTCACTAGGTCGAGTACAAGGACTCTTCCCTTATTGTAGTCCATATCCTTGGAACATAATACGCGAACGCCTTCCACCGCCGAGACAGGTACCAACCTACTGCGGGTTGTCGCCAACGTGATATATCGCCCTTTGAAGGTGAGGACGACATCCTTACCAACCCCGACCAACCTCCATCTTGAACTATTGGAGCTATCACAATCCATACTTGATGTTGACTCTTTCCGATATCTGGAATCTGGCGAAAGAGCACAACAATAATCACACAAAAGCCTCAACACTAAAATTCCGGAACGCCCGGAAAAGCCCCCTCTAGCCCAGACTTAGATTAGCCGGCGGTCGCGAATAACACAACTAGCAAACATCTCTAGCAGTTCCAGGGCAGCAAGATTTCTCAGAGCCGCAGCCACTACTCTCAGCTCTAGGACAACACCGTAACTCTCCTCTAACTCCTCACGAGCTCGTGCATGTTGCTCGCAGTTGTAAATTGCGTGCTCCGCAGAATCCGGCTCGCCACACTCACAGAACGGAGAGACAGCTAAACCCAGATCAAACAATTTCTTTCTGAAAGGACCATGCCCAGAGAGCAGGAACATCAGATTTCTGGACAGAGAAAGCTTATTCTTCCCAATGAAATCTACTTCAAGAAAAGAATCTCTCTATATTGAGCCTCGCTATCCTCCGCCTGCCAGCGCGCTTGACAGATCCCGAGAACCTTCTTAGTGATATAGGTTTTGTCAGACACATCAGCATGACCCGGACTGTAGGAAACGCCATCCAACGAGTACGGCAATCCCCTTCTAGCATTATATCTTGCTCCTGCCTTCGCCACTTCCAAGTCATGAGGCAACAAACCTGTCAGGACTTGAAGTCTGACAGTCGGGGCTGTTCTGTATGCCCCTGATATCGCTATTAGGGGAGCTCTTTGCGCACTCCTAAGCACCCTGCCGCACATCGTTAGCTCACACCGATGCGCAGTACAACACAATAGGCAGGAATGCTCCCCGGTAGATGTTCTCCAGGGTCCTGCGACATATAACCCGCTTCCTCGGACAGTGAAGGTAATACCATCTCTTCACCGGAACTCAATTCAATAAATTTCCCCTCTTTCTGACTACTCGAGTCAGTAAACCAGTGAACGCAATTAAAATGACAATACTCTAAATAATGCAAATCCCTGGAACACCCCAAACGATGATTACTTCTATAAACTTATAAACTTTCCACGAAAAATGAAATTTGATAACTTCAAAAAGACTTTTTAAAATCTGTTGTAAATATATTTATGCGATCAGGGCCTTTTTCTTCAAAGTTAATGGATTCTTTCTCAATTTTTCATCGGAAATGAATTACCCATCCTGGCCCGGGTGTTTCTCCGGTTTTCCTTCGGGTAGAGGCGGATTTCTTATACAGGTTCTCTAAGCTTTGTCTAGGGGCGTATTTATTGTAACAAAAAATCGTGAATTTAGTGTTTTTTCAACTCTTATGATTTTTAAACACTATACTCAGAATAATCTATAGTTCGATAATAACTTGTACTTGTAAATTGTTTGCGTTAAACTACAAACATATTGACATTATATTAGTATTATAACTCGCAGCTAACTTTTTATCTTATCTAGGAACTTTTGCTGAAATTTTTGAATCCGCCTCTGCCTTAGGGCCCTTGATCGGAATTGATGGGATGGTCCCTTGCTTGCTTCCGGAGAGTAAATTAGTTNAATTAGTTTATTGTCCTCCACGTGGTCATACGCAGTTTGTACTGTTTTTTGACAATAAATTTATTATTATATTATTATTATTATTATTATTATAAGACTAAATTTACTACAAGTGCATCTTATAACTGTCATGGCGGACTGATTTCACAAAAGCAACTAATAAATCAATTTAACTCCGACTACTGACTTCCCCTGCTACTACAAGAGACTTGGTTAAAACCGAACAAAAATATTGCTTTTCGAAACTATTTCATTTACCGCGATGATCAACTGAACGTCCCTAATGGGATATTAGTACGAAAATATGTCCCACATAGGCGAATCACCACACCCCTTCTCAAATCCATTGAGGCAACTATCGTTGAAATTTGTACAAATAAGGGTACTATCATTATAATTTCGGCTTACAGACGTCCCATTTTACCTCCCGACCCGACAGACATTACTATCTTTGAACGACTAGGTGACAAAATACTATTAGCAAGTGACTTGAATGCTAAACCGACGGACTGGGGTTGTTTGACAAATAATTCTCAGGGACAACTCTATTTCACCATCTTAACAATAGATCCTCCCTCTCCATACATCCTCCTCTAACACCAACACTGATAAATTCTGTTCCCCATGACATACTAGATATTGTTCTATGCTCTTCTTATTTACACATTTCCACTCCAAATCCATTATTTGAACTTGACTCAGATCATCTTCCTATTCTATTTTTTCTTCACACGTCTTGTTACCACTTCTCTCGTTCTCGCACGAATCTTCCAACCTATTGGTTTTACTTCCACTCATGCCTTTCGCGCAAACTTCGAAAAATACCCACGGATCAGGAAATAACTTCCATAGAGAAAATAGACAAAACCATTTTGGACATCACGTACTATCTAAAATCTGCTTACTTCAAATACTCCACCCGTGTCCTTCCTCCCTCAAACACAAACACACTTCCTCTGGAAATTAATTTACTGATACGTGATAAACGACGACTACAACCACAATTCTATAGGACGAGAGATCAGGACATTAAAAGACAGCTTCTGAAGACGAAACGGGAACTCAAAGATAAACTTCAATCACACGAAAAGACCAAATGGAATGAACTAGTGCTGACAAGAGAGGGTCCCCGAAATATGGAAGTCAGCCAAACAATTCTTCTCCCCCTCATCAAAGCTTTTTGGGCTTATTACACTCACCACAAACACATTGACTTACGATCCCTTGTCCAAATCAAAAATATTTGCAGAAATGCTTTACAATAGATTTCAGCCTCCAACTATCCCAATATCTGCCTCTCATCCCCTCTCCTTATTATGGTATTGACATGAAAACAACTATTGACGAAACATGGAACTATCTTCGACGTTTAAACACTCGAAGAGCTGCTGACCCGAAAGGGATCCTCGGCAGTCAACTAAAAACTCTCCCAAGTATCTTGCTCATGTTCTTTCTAATGTTTTCAACTCTTGCATTTCTCTTTCCAACTTCCCATCTTCTTGGAAAATTGCGAAAATCATTCTTCTTCCCAAACCAAACAAAAACTCATATTTGCCGAAAACCATAGAGAAAATAGACGAAACAGCATTCTTTCAGCGCTTGGGAAGTTTTTTGAAAAAATTATTATTAATAAATTAAATAAATTCGTTTTACATAACAAAATTATAAATATAAACCAATTTGGCTTCAAAAAAGGTGTTTCAGCCTCAACACAGGCTCTACGTCTAGCACTCGAAATTTCTTCTACTTTCAATTTCAAATGCTCTCTTCCTGCAATATTTTTTATTTCAGATTCGCATTTGATAATGTTAACCATGACCTCCTCCTTCGCAAAACTTTTTCTGTACTCCCTGCTTCTTTTCATAATATTTTACGTAGATTCTTATTAAATAGATTCTTTGTCTGGTTTCAAGGAAAGAAATCACAAACGTACAATATTAACGCTGGAGTCCCACAGGGCAGCATTTGGTCGCCCATTGTGTTCTCCTTGTATATCAATGATATTACAAGAACGCCAATGACTACCCAGTACATTTATGCCGACGATGTAGCAATGACTGTAAAACTAAAAGGACTGAAAAATGTTTTACAAATATTACAAACGGCGACTGATAACTTAATAGACTGGACAAAAGAAAATGGTATAACAGTAAACACAAACAAATGCACACACAAAAATAATTTTCACATGGAAGACCTCACTAAAAGAACAACCTTTGACCGTGGGCAATACACCAATACCATGGACGGATAACGTTAAATATCTGGGATTCACGTCCGACACAAGACTGCTTTGGACCAAACACCCAACAAATTCGTCAAAAAAATGAACACAAAAACAAATTGTTTTCTTCCTATTTTTAGAAACCCCAAACTTGAAGCAGGTGTAAAACTCTTGATGTATAACACTTGTATCCGTAGTGCGGCTCTTTATGGTTGCGAGGTATGGGCCTCTTCACATCCCTCCAATCAGGACCCTTTCCAGATTGCAGAAAACCGCGCACTAAGGATTCTACCAAACTCGTCACGTTTTATAAGCAATTTAAAACTTCGACAAGGACAAATATTGTTACTTTTATTCACTCGACAGCGAAAGACAGACTTACCAAATTATTATCTGACCCACCAGACTTATTCTTACGGTACAGACAATATGCACAACGGACAATTTTAACAATAAAACGAATGCCTACTGAAGTACTTCAACTCGCACCCCTTTATCCACCATAACAACAGTTATTACCTGATACCACAATATTGCAATGTACATCCGTTCCAAGAAGTATTTTTTTGTGAGGCTTTACGGCTCGTCGACATCGAGGTCATTAGAGCCCTAAAATTTTGTACAAGTAGGGAAAATGCAGTTACGCACTAAGGAGAGCCAACATGACTCTCCCCGCGTGTGGGACTCGCCGAATGACTCAACCATACCCCAAAAAAGCCCTCCTGAATTACAATTTATCAAGAGGAAATTGAAAGATACCCTAGCCCTAATAGCGTCAGGATCGAAAAGAACAACCCCTCAAGGGACTTACAACTAGTAAGTACGTGTTTGGCGAACATGGGGCCCCGAACTGAGTCTGGCATTACTTCCACTTACTTGTGCCATGCTCCTTCCTTTCTCTTTCCTGACCTTCCCTTGGTCACCTCTTGTTCTTTTCGATCCCGACGCTATTAAGGCTAGGGTATCTTTTATTTTCCTCATTCCTCTCATTTTTTGTCCTACCCCTCATTTTTTGTCCCCCCTCATTCTTTGTCCCCCTCATGTTATGTGCCCCCCTCATTTTAGCCCCCCCCTCCATTTGCTGTATGTTGTGAGATATGTTTTGGTGTGTTGTAGATCAGGAGGGTTTTTAGTGGGTAGGGTTGAATCATTCGACGAGTCACACACGCGGGAAGTCATGTTGGCTCTCCCTAGTGCGTAATTGCATTTAACCCAACCTGTACAAGTTTTTCAGGCTCCAATGACCTTTGATGTCGACATGAGCCGTAAAGCCCCACAAAAAAATCGAAAAGAACAAGAGGTGACCAAGGGAGGTCAGGAAAGAGAAAGGAAGGAGCCTCGCACAAGTAAGTGGAAGTAATGCCAAACTCAGCTCGGGGCCCCGTGTTTGCAAAACACGTACTTACTAGATGTAAGTCCCCTGGGGGGAAGAAGTAATTAGCTCTTGTAAATTATTCATTTATAGATCTATTCAGTTATGGTCTTGAGTTAAAGTTCACAGAAATATGTCACAACATTAACAGAATTTACTAACTATTTTTGTGTATTTCTTCTTATGTTATCTTGTTTTGATGTATTTCCGTTCATATATTTTTGTGTTTATTATTTTATGTATTTTGTGAAATTTTTGTAATGTGTAAAACAAAATAAATTATGAGAAAACAATAAAAAAACAACAATGGACTGTCCAATTCTAAAGAACTATAAATTTCAAATTATTCTTTTTATTTGGTTTACTTCTGACTGACAAAACATCTCAAATTTTATTTTTACCCTTCTCATATTTTCCTCGAAAACTTTTTGGCTAATCAAGGAAAAATAATTAATTCGAAAAAAGGCCCGGTAAGTACAATCGCTGATGAGCAAAACAAATTTTTTTGCAGGCAGCGGTAAATCAAGTCCAAACATAGTTTTCTCTTTTCTCTTCTCTAATATTATAAAGAATTAATTCATGTTGAAACAAACAGCACTATTTCGAGGTCCAAACATCTTGACTACTGGCTCATTCATGTCGACTGCTGATGCAAAAAGTGAGTTACAAAATTTTATTATTTTTGCTGCAGCAAAACGTATCGAGCTTTGTTAATTAAAATTTATCAATTTTAAAAAATACCAGGGAAACAAAGAGGAAAGGGAAAAACGAAACTGTAGGGTCAGATTTCAACTATTAACATAATTGTTGAATCCATTCTAGAATTTTTGTCAATTTCAGTGGGGTCTTCAGCCATTTCCCTTCGTCGTGGGGCTAAAATGATACAGGTCATAATTCGTTGGAAATTTAATGTACATTATTTTGGTACAGGAAGTTGTGTTATACAAAAGCGTTGTTTTAAAGTTATATGTGAAAAACTGAAAAAAAACATAGTTAGAGAAAAAAATTTTCCTTCTTGATTTGCTTCTCTTCGCCTCCTTATTACTGGACTAGTAGTAAAATGTGCATTTGATGCTAGTAAGGTAGTGTTTGGTATATTTTTTCATAATTTTTTGTGTAGATTTCAATTATTCGAAAACAACCACACAATTTTTATAAATCAAAAAAATATTTTAGTGACAAATTACTGGATCCATGACTCATTACTGAAATATCTGCCCACCGGCCCCAGTAACTGGAGATTCACGCGACGGGCACTAGGTAGACCCGCGAGGAAGTGTCGAGTTTAATGGTGAAATTATCCTCTTACCTGACAGAGAAAATCAAATTGATTTTATGAGAGTTATCGAATATTTTTGTGACTGTGTGTGAAATTCCCCGTCGAAACATTTAGAAAAAAGTTGGTCTACGATTGTTAGCAACCCCAGAGGAAGATTAAACATTTTTGCTCCCTTAGGCACTATCATAACACGCACTGTCCAAAAAATGAAGAAAAACAGTTATCTGTTTTTTAATAAAAACAATATAAAATACATTTTATTCGCATTACAGTTGTAATAATAATAAATACACTAAACAAATATGTATTTTATCAATATTTTAAGTTATTTCCAAAATATATCATAAGTAGCACTTCAAATCACCCAAAATAAGAGTTTATTAACAGTAGATTGAAGACAATTTGCTTCCACCCCCAACTGCTGTCACCCCGAGGCTTGTGCGTAGTAAGCCTTTGAAATCACACCCCCACCCCCGCCAATAATTTTGACCTGGTGCTCATGCTCAGTACAGCAGTGGGAAACGAACCAGAATGAGTGTATTACAATAGGAACTTCTTTTATTTTCCATCAAATGTGTCAATTTTACAAATACACTGCATTAACTTCCGATGAAAACGGTAACAAACTGACGTGTATATGATAAGCTGCTAAAATAATGTCAATATAAATATTTTTTTGTAAAATAGATAGAAAACGTGTAAATATACCGCAGGTATATCTTGTATTAATTCGATAAAAAAGTAAGTAACCAATTATAAAACTTTAAAATTTGAATTTAACCATTGTGGAATACGATTATATTTATCTTAAAATGGCTCCGCGAGGTCAAGAGCATGTTTGGCTCACTCACCTGCGGCGGTAGAAGGAGTGTCTGGGCCGAGGACAGGCGCTGCCCCCCAGGCGGCGTCCGCAGGGGCGTATCCCAGGACGCTCACCAACTCCAGCAACAGAGCGAATGAAGGTTGCGGCGTCCGGGAGCTGCTGCGGCGACGCCTTGCGCCGGACAGCGTCATGGCCTGAGAACGCGCGGCCGATGACTGCGGCGCTCTGCTCGCAGACGCGGAGACTGACAGTGCGCTGACACACCGGCCTTCGTTCTTCGAGACGGACACTCCGTGCCGGGCGATGCCCGCTGGCATAGAACAGGTGCATTACTGATCTTTCCTGCTGGTTCAGCTTTCCGCGGAGCGCGTGACGCGTTCTCTCGCGATTCCAACCGAGAGGCTAGCGAGCCTTCGACTATTTCTGCAGTGCGGAGAGCGACTCCAGGAATCTAGTTTGACGTAGACAAGACCGGATGACACATTTTTTTACAAGCGATCACTGCGTTACCATTCGAAAGGGACGTGAGACTGAAGTGTCCGCCAGGCGAATTACACGGCATGGCCAGGGTTATGATCAAGGTTCTCGGATATTATATTTGGCATCACAAAGTTGTAAATTGTGGGTTCCATGAATAAATGTTTCAACCCCAATGACAGGAAAACAACTGCACATCTGAGGCGATGAGAGATAAAGCTAATAAATAAAAATAATATCACATTCGAACAAGGAATAGAACGTTGCACCTGTACACTGTCACAAACAGGGGACTAAATAAGTGAGCTTGAGTTTTATCAATGTAAAGTACCTCGTTTTGATTTTAATTAAGCTCGCTTCACACGATGCATTTTGCACTCCAATAAAGCATGCTGTTTTTGCTTCCAATGTCCTTTGATGTCTGTGATTCAGACAGCTGTGATGTTTGTCCTGCTGTGTTGGCTTCGCGCAATACATTTTACCGCGACAGTTTTGGTTCCAATGCACGACAGTTCGGGAAAATGGTTGTGGTTATCACAAAGGTTGTTCATTGAAGAAATTTAGAAATTAGCCCTGATAAGCTAACTGAAAGAAAACTGCGAATTAATGAACGTAATAACATTGTATGGAGTTATTACGTGGTGGCAAACAGTGGAGTGTTCGAAGTGTCTTTCTTGACGATCTGTAATATAACCTAAAATGTCCAATAAAATGTATTTGTGATATTTTTCTTTAAAGTGATTTCATTTATTGGATACTTATTTTCGCCATTAATTTGTTTTAATGATTGTTTCTCCAACCTTAAGGTTACTCAGCTGCATCACTTAAAATAATGTATAATTTGTCGCGGCAAATAATAGATAACAATTAACTTAAGGTTCGGTTTTGCAATATATTATAAATTTATTATTAACTGATAACACTTAGTTTCATTTCTGAATGTATGTTTGTTAAATTAAGTTGCTTTTAATACAGATAATCATAATAAATAAATAAGTTTCTATAAAGAGTGCTTGTTAATTAGGAGAGCGAAAATACTATTTTCATCATCGGTGGAGTGCTAGCTTCCAACAGTAATCCACGATTATTTGTTTCAAATAAATTGTATCTCGTTTACTTTCTATTTCGAACGGTCGGTCAGTAGTTGTTGCAGTCACGGGACGAGACTCAAAGTTTTCATTGGTTGACACTCCAACTTTGCATGCAAAACCGCACGAAAAATAGAACATGTGCTATTTCCCAAATCTTTCACGCCATACTGCAGTGTAGACAGCAATGACGTCATTTTCTGTCATTCGAGACTGGACGGCAGACTTCATGGAACTATGCATGCAATTTTGAAGCACAGAATGTACCGTGTGAAGCGAGCTTTACTTACATATTTCCACGCATTTTATATATGTCGTATTACAATGTCATTTTGTTTCTTAAATATTGTAACACTTCCTTCATATGCGGCCAATGATAAAGGTAAACTTCTGTTCAAAGTGAACTGCTTCGTATTTATTTTTCATATTGAAGGATTGTGACTTAGCATAAAAGTGTTATTACATGACAGTGGAAACTTATTCTATGTTTTTATTTTTTAATCGCTCAAAATGCCCATTCGCATGCATTTTCTAAGATGTATAATAATTCCAATTGCAATGTGTCGTAATTAGTCTTCCTATTTAAGGCTAAAATGTAGAGTGCGTCCCTCTCAAACTTCCAATGAAGTATGCCACAGGAAATTCTACTAAACTACATATAGGGGTGTATACAGGGTATCTATTTTAGGGGGGACGGGCAAACAAAATAACAAAACTACGTACGTATATGTGACTAGCTGAGTATCATGAGTAGCTTTGCTAGCATGAAAATATTGATTTGTGTGCAACAATTCTTTCAACATCGCTCATTGATTTGTTCGGTTCTATGAGGATCCCTCAAGAGCACTCCGTATTTGATTACAGGACGAACAATTGATGTATAGGCAAGTTTCCGTGCTCCCCGCTACATTAGTTTAGATACGGGCAGATTCGAATTGAGAAACTATTTTGACCGTGAGAAAAGATTGAAAATGAGTCTTCTAATCCCTAGGCAGAACGAATTGAGAAACTTTCTCATTTCTAGTTACCTGAGATATAAATTTAAAAAAGTATTTATATGATGTTCAGTCAAGTGGGATATTTAAATTTAGTGCACAAAAAAATTACAGTATAACTTTCACCGTCGCATCATTTCTTCCGAGGAACTTCCGTGGCAACATAATTCTGTGCAGCAAAGAGTTTTACAATTGATAAGATAAACAATTTTTATCGGTCAGAAGGATAACAACCATGAACAGAGTTATAACGCGCAAGCACTTGTTAAATGCTATCAAGGGGAGAAATTGAAGATAGGCCATCGAAGTTGATCCACGGGGAGCAAGAAAACCAACCAAATGTGATTAACACCTTGACAACCGAGAATTTTAAATACATCAGAAACAATATTATTCATACTAGATTGAGTACCTTAACTAAACTTCCAAAATATTTTTTTCTGTATTTCGTGCATTATTTATATTACCCACAAAGGCTGATTCGTATTTGAGTATTATCATATATACTTTCTAAAATCTATCAATCACTCTCTCTCTCTCTCTCTCTCTCTGTATATATATATATATATATATATATATATATATATATATATATATATATATATATATATATATATATATATATANTCAAACAAACTTGATACAGATGACTGAATATATGACAAGAAGCACTATGAGGGTAAGACATCCCTTGCACCCCTAAGGAGGGGGTGAGAAGGGGATGGCATGTAAAAATAATAGAAAAAATCCGATATTAGATTCGAAACCATAGGTTTCGGTGGTGTTGGGGTGAATATGGAAGTTTCAGATGCTTTCTAAGTTAACAATCAGTCCACATTGCAGATTATATACACCTTGCATCCCTAGGGTAGGAGTGGGAAAGAAGAACAGGTAAACATAATAAAAAACGACTGATATTGGTGTTGAATCAACCATTTTTGGGACAGTTGAAATGAAGTGACACCCTCATTGCCAGATAAGTACACGACCACCCCCTATAAGGAATAAACATCCTTTGTGTTGGGGGTGAGAAGGAGTAAAATGTAAAAATAATCGAAAACGACCGATATTAGTGTTGAGATCGTAGTTTTCGGGGCCACTGATATTAGTAGTGACATTCTTTAAGACGGCAAAGCCAACAATCAGCCCATATAAACTCCATCACCCCTAGGGAAGTCCTAGATGCCATGAAAAAAATATCGAACATGACATACCAGTGACGGGTCCATAATTTTCGGCGTCGCTGAGTAGATCGTGAAATCGCGATTTCGTGCAAGTCTGAACTCAATCCTCATGAAAAAAACACAGCACTGGCACCCCTTGGGTTTGGAAGTAGGGGGTGGAAATGGATTTATAGGTAAAAATAATTGAAAACTAATATTGAAATATAAAAAAATAAAGATGCATCGGATACATAGTTTTAGGGTTGACGAGATGTTTCAACTACCAATGCCGTTATGTTCAAGATGAGATAACATGGGTCACGGTTTCCTTAGAGCTGGAGGCGGAAAGGGCGAGACGTAAAAATAACGCAAAAGACCGATATGAGGGTCTACTCCGTGGTTATTGTGTATTCTGAGATGAATATTCGTATTTCCTATGGCATTATGAGCCCTTCAGACCACAAGAAGTGCACGACGCCCCTAGAGGTGGTAATGAAATTGGTACTGGTTTTGGTATCTCTGGAACAACGATTTTGATCGTTAGTTATAGTAATTTTGGTACACATTTTTGAAAATGTTTATTGAAAATTTACCATGTTTTCCAAATTGCAAATAGTGCTATAAATTATTTCAATCCTGGATTACAGTTTTAACATATAACATTATATGTGTTTCTTCTTGAAAAATAAAGCCAATATTTTAAAATTTTTACCCTTATTCTAAATATGTTCTACTGAATGTTATCAATCTTAGTGAGTAGCCAAAAATTCTCTTTTCGATTGCGGCCGAGAGTCAGCCTCTTTATAAAATGTAAATAATAATAATAATAATAATCTGGGGGAGTTGCTAGTCTCCTACCAGACGCCTCCGTAGGTGGTGGATGACGGAACGCTCGCTAGAAATAAAGAGAACCAGGGAAATAAAATACCTGGGGCGAACCAAAACTAGCACCTGCACCTGGGGTTTGCTCCCCCTTGTGCAGTGACATTGGCACCTAAAACTAGAAGTCAAGCCTCGGACGCACCTACCATTGAGGCTGCAGCTGGTGTGAACAGGGGACAGCCTCCTTTGGGACCAGGATTAGGTGGTGATCCCCCATCGTAAGAACCATCAGAAGCTCAGCGGAACGAGACACAGAACGGCCACAATACATCCCAAAAGGCTGAAGCTGCTGAACGTGCTTCCCAGGACAATAATCCTGGGCCCACTTCAGCAGAACCACGTCGGAGAATCAAATGGAGCAACGACATGAATGAATTCATTGTCTGAAATTATTTCCGGGTTATGAAAGAAATTCATAACACAAGTGGTTACGCCGAAGCACTTAGAACTTGTTTCATCCAGAACTACCCTAACCTTACCCACAACTCAAAACATTGTTGATAGGAAAAACTACATTCTCAATGAAAAAAGACAGCAAAGACCCGTGCCACAAACTATAATAGATCAGATCAAACACGAAGTTGACCTACAATACGCAGAAACCACATCTGAAACAAGCCAAGAAGAAAGGACTCAGATGAGTTCAATAAATGAATTAGAAGGAATACCAGTTACACATCAAATTAGTAGAGAAGAAGAGTTAGAAGACGGTGCTAACAAAAATATCACTACAATCAGAGAAAGGTTAGAAGAAAATCTCATAAAATACAACCACAGTGAAAATGACACACTACATGCAATCCCTAAACTGTTCAGAACCAAAAATCTCATCAAACTAACAACATTAATGAATGAAAATGTCCCACCAGACTATACAAACTAAATAGAAGAACTCAAAGACTTGCAGCATTGACAGCCAGCGAGATGTGTATAGGAAAATCCATAGTAAACAGCAATAGGGAAAACATTCAAATCCCAAGAAAACCCAAGTGGATGATAAGGCTTGAAACTAAAATAGAAACCATTAGGCAAGATCTAGGTAGGATGAATCAATACTTAAGAGGTAACAGGGAAAAAAGATTAATGAAAAACATAGAGAAATGCAAAATTAGATATAAACATCACACTAATTATGATTCACTAAATCGAACTATGGAAGAGCCTATCGACACCGCCAAACAAAGATTGAATGCAAAACGGTTAAAGAAATATAAAACCAGTTTGGCAAAGAAGAAGGAAAACACACTGTTTAATAAAAACGAAAAAGGATTTTACAAAATCTTAGTGACTAAATGCACAATAGAAGGAGCACCCCAACCACAGAAAATGTTGAACAATTCTGGTCAGAAGAGGTGTGAGGTCAACAAGGACCACTCATAACCCAAATCCGTCATGGCTACGTGTAGTAGAAAAGGAGGCAGAAAGACTGACAGAGATGGAAAACCCAGTTTTATCAGCGAATGAACTTGGAGAAATAATCTCTAAGACCCACAACTGGAAATGTCCTGGACCGGATAGAATCCAAAACTACTGGATAAAAAAGTTTACGACACTACACCCAGTATTACTTAAAATAATCAATTCCATAATACAACACCCAGAAATATTACCAGAAGAATTATGTACAGGAAACACCTACCTCAAACCCAAAGATAGTGATACAGAGAATCCCGCCAAATACAGACCAATCACATGTCTCAACAACTATTACAAACTCATCACAGCACAGAAAATACAACAACACTGCGAAAATAACAATATTATTGCAGAAGAGCAGAAAGGAAACCGACCCAACTCAATGGGATGTAAAGAACAACTTTTAATAGATGAAGTCGTGATAAATCTTGCTATCCAGAAACAACGAAATATAGCTACAGGATACATAGACTACAGAAAGGCGTACGATATGATTCCTCACAGTTGGCTCCTTTACACATTACACCTATACAAAATCCACCCAGTGGTAACAAAGTTTTTCGAAAACACTATGACAAAATGGAGCACCAGACTCATCCTTTCCAGCAACAAAAGTAGAAGCGGAGAAAGCAACCAAACCATCAGCAAGGCCCCTAATACAACTGAAAACAAAATACGCATCAACAGAGGAATATTTCAAGGGGATTCAATCAGTGGATTACTCTTTTGCTTAGCTCTAAACCCTTTATCCACTATCCTCAAACAACAAGGGAAGAGTTTAGGATTTAATATCAAAAACAGAAAAGTCGAATGCTGTGTCACACATTTAATGTACATGGATGACATCAAAATTTATGCAAGAAATGCAGAAAGTCTGAAAAAGATCTTGAAAATTATAGAACAATTCAGCAACGACATCAGAATGGAATTTGGAATAGATAAATGTAAATTACAAAACCTCGTTCGTGGTAAAGTTAAATAGATAACACCATACACTACAGTAAAAGATCAAGATATAGAACAACTAGAACCTAATGAACTGTACAAATACTTGGGTGTGATGTAAACAAATAGAATAGAACACACAATAGTCAAAGAACACAACACTAAAGAATTCATGAGAAGGATGGAAATAACAACAAAAACTCATTTAAATTCACGTAACGTGACGAAAGCAATAAACTCACTAGTCATCCCCATACTATCCTACTCATTTGGGGTAGTAAAATGGTCAACTACATATCTGGAAAATTTAGAGAGGAAAATCAGAACCACGATGACAAGAAACAACAAACACCATCCTAAATCAGCATTAGAACGAATGTTCATCTCACGTAACCAGGGCGAAAGAGGCATTATACCAATCAAAGACCTCCATGAAAGACAAAAATATATCCTCAATAAGTTTTTCCGGAACAAAGCGTATACCTCATCACTACACCTAGCAATTACAACCAGTGATAAAAACTATACACCCTGTCACCTGAATGAGCCTCTACCCCAACCAATACAAAAAGATAGAATGACAACCTGGCAAGATAAACCAATAAATGGGAACTACCCCAACCAACTGACCAACAGCAAAATAAATAAAGTAGAATCAGTTAAGTGGTTAATGAACGGCAAATTATTCCCAGAAACAGAAGGCTTCATAGTATCAATGCAAGAAGGAGTCACACCAACCAGCAACTACAGGAAAATAATCCTAAAAGAAATCGGAATTACAGATTCATGTCGCCGATGTAACCAAACCAAAGAAACTCTCGAGCATATCACTGGTGGTTGCACACAGGTGGCCCAAAATGATTACAAAACTCGACACGATAACATGGGAAAAATAATTCACCTAGAAATTGCAAAATCACTGAACTTCATTAAGAATCCGATACCACCAGACTATCTGTATAAACCTCAACCAGTCCTGCAAGACGATTTGAAAGCAAATATTTTGTACTGGGACAGAAGCATTCTCACTGACCTAACAACAATTCACAACAGACCTGATACCATCCTTTGGAAAAGAAAAGAATCAAAAGTGTATCTCATCGATTTTGCTGTCGTAAATTACAACAATCTAGAAAAAACAAAGAACGACAAAATATCAAAATACCAACAACTAGCCTTTGAAGTAAAAAAAACTCTGGAATGTTCAAGAAGTGATCATAGTGCCTATCATTTTATCTACCCTAGGACTAGTACCCCAATCCCTGGTCGACTCCATTAAAAACTCAAAATCAACACCAATATAATAAGTAGATTGCAACACAGCGTCCTTCTGTCCTCAGCCCACATTACCAGAAAGTTCTTGGACCTGAAATAGATTCTTCCTCCCAGCAGAACTTGATTTAATAATCCACTGCTGAGAGAAAAACCAATACAAGTTGAGAGAACTAAATAATAATAATAATAATAATAATAATAATACCTGAACAAAGAAGCATGCAAGACGCCCCTGAGATGGTAATGAGTTTTTGGTCGTCAATCACAAAGCAGAATGGATTAATAAGGAAAAAGAAAAGGTCATGGCAATAACACCTATGAATGAGCCCTGTATCACTGACATCTTGGGAAAAGTGCAGTATTGTTGTATTTGTAAATGGGAAGTGTAGTGTGCTATTGAAGCTTATCTACATGGAGCGATAGGAGTTAGGAGTTGGGTAGTAGGTCATTGTTAGTAGGTGGACCGGTTAACTGGGTTTACCAACAACTTGGCCTACGTGGAGGGGTTAGTAGAAGTGGTTAGTAAGTAGAAGTGGTTAGTTATTGATACTAGGAGGAGCTGGATAGAGGAAGGAAGGTTGGCTTTTCAGTAGTCACATTAGCATTCAGCATTGGGACATTAATGTGAAAAGCTACAAATTTTCTGGCCCCATCGGGAATCGAACTCGGGATGACTTGGTGAGAAGCGACAACACTACCACCTGCGCCACCGGTGAGGCGAAAAGTGCTGAACAAATCTCACGACTGGAAAAGTCCCGGTAGTGATAATATACATAATGTTTGGTATAAGGATTATAAAAACAGTATAATATAAAGGAGTAACTTACACCAACAAATTTCTAATCAACCCTGAAGAAGTGCCGTCTTTTTTAACTGAAGGAAAGAGTTACCTGGTTCCGAAGGGACAAGTGTCAAGAGATCCTTCTCAGTACCGCCCTTTAACGTGCCTTCAGACATTTTACAAAATTGCAGCGGAATGTGCAACACAAATTCTCAATGATCATGAAGAAGATCAACACATTTTGGCAGAAGAACAAAAAGGATATCGTAAGAACACTAAAGGATGTAAAGAACAGCTAATAATAGATTCGGTAATCGTCAAGCAGGTTCAAAAGAGAAGTA
Source organism: Laupala kohalensis (assembly GCA_002313205.1). Classification (NCBI taxonomy): domain Eukaryota; kingdom Metazoa; phylum Arthropoda; class Insecta; order Orthoptera; family Trigonidiidae; genus Laupala; species Laupala kohalensis. Next base: position 113,467 of record NNCF01126939.1, read on the forward strand.
GGAAAATGTCGTGCTGTTACAAAGACTATCAGAAGACCTTTGATTCGGATCCGCATATTTGGCTGTTAAAAGTACTGAAGATCCATAAGGTACTTCCAACCCTGGTAAAGTATTTACATAGTTTAATGCACGGCTGGAGGACGGTTATCTATCTACCAGAAAAGGAACAGTTAACACATAATCCTGAGATTAAAATAAAACGAGGAATTTTTCAGGGTGACTCACTAAGCCCTCTGTTGTTCTACTTAGCATTGAATCCCCTCTATAATTTGTTGAATGGAACGCAAAAGGGATATCATTTAAAATCTAATGACAGTGAGCAAATAATAATTTCGCACCTTTATATGGACGACCTTGAGCTATATGCTCCAACTCATACGAAGCTTGGAATGTTGATCAGATGTGTTGAGTAGTTTTCAGGTGATATCAACATGAAATTGGGCCTCAATAAATAAAAAATTGTAAACATCGGAGAAGGTAAATGTGAACTGCGTCGAAGCCCTGGATCAAAATGAATTTTATAAGTACCTAGGATATCAACAAGCTTGAAGAATTAACCATTCAGAAATAAAGGACATTCTTGTCAAAGAATACCTAGCAAGAGTGAGGAAAGTATGTCTTAATAGTAAAAATATTTCCAAGTTAATTAACACCTTTGCAATCTCTGTCCTTATATATTCGTTTGGCGTCATTCTGTGGTCTAACAGCGAACCGGACATTATCATGAGACACACTCGGGTTGAACTGACAAAATTTCGAAAACATCGCGAGAGAGCAAGCGCTATTCGGTTAACTTTACCCAGAGTTGAAGGTGGAAGAGGGATAATTGATATAAAAATCTTCATAATGGACAAATCCGTGAGCCGAGAAACTATTTTCATGAAAGGAAACAAAACTCGACATTACACAAAAGTGTGTGCACCTCAGATCTTAAGTTTACACCTCTAATCCTGGCAGATGAAAATGCCCAAGATAACGAAGTGATCCGAAGTATTGTAATGCAATGAATGGCGAAGTGTGGCTCATCATGGAAGACATCCGCAAGACCTTGTACAGATATATGTCGACAATGTAGTGTCGAAGCATGGCTCGGACAGAGGAACTCTTCCCGGAGACCGAAGGATTCCTGATGACTATACAAGATCAAGTCATCAAAACAAAAAATTACATGAAATACATAATTAAAAACCCAGTAGCAAGGGATGATAGGTGCAGGTAATTTGAAGAGAAACCTGAGATCATCCAGCATATCATGTCCACATGTAGGGTAATGGCTCTATCAGATTATTTGCATAGCCACAATCAAGTTGCTACCATCATTTACCAAAATATAACTTGGAAACTAAAGATGCAACAAAAGAAAATACCATACCATAAGTATGATGCACCACCGGTGTTTGAGTATGATAGGTCCATTATAACTGACAAGCACATTGCTAATAACAGACCTAATATTGTGTAACGAGACAGAGATGAGGGTAGCCTATCAAGTAGATGTAGCAATCCCTAACACACACTATGTTCAGACAGCAATCAATGATAAGAGAAGTAAATATTCTGATTTGAGTAATGAAATTAAAAAGATATGGAAGCTAGACAGGGTGTACATTGTACCAATAGTTCTCTCTGCAACGGGTGTGATTCCGAAGTCCCTCCATGAAAGCCTTGAAGTTTTAGGGTTACAAAATAATTTATTCATTCTCATTCAAAAAGCAGTTATTCTGAATACTACCCGCAAGGTAAGAAAATTTTTAAGTCAGGAGTAGATGAGAATGCTTGGCGTGAACCCGTGTCTCGTCTTTACCAGCAACAATATGACCAGATTAAAAATGAAGGATTAATAATAATAATAATAATAATATTAATAAACCAGATCCTGTGATAGACACCCCGGAAATAACGCTGATCTGGGATAGTCAAGTGAACACTGATAGAACAATATCAGCCAATAAGCTGGATATTATACTTAAAGATAAAAAATTGAACACTTGCTTGTTGATTGACGTTGCCATCCCATCAGATTATAATCTAATGCAGAAAGAAGCCGAGAAGCTAATAAAGTACAAAGATCTACAGATAGAGGCGCAGAGAATGTGGCATATGAAATCCACAGTGGTGCCCATTATCATAGGAGCGACTGGCCTAGTATCAAAACCGACGTGTGTATCCATAAAGCTTATACCTGGAAGACTTAACTTCCTTCGGATGCAGAAGTCAGTGTTGTTAAGCACAGCGCATATCGTGCGGAAAGTGATATGAAAAATGCAGAAACACCCTAGGTTTACGGTGTGAACTCGGTGTTAGCACGTACTGCAGCCACTGATGACAGTGTGATGTCAAAGAAATAATAATAATAATAATAATAATAATAATTCAAACGAAACAACACACAAAATTTGATCCTCTAAATGAAAATGTGATCGAACGTCTTGTTACATTGCAGCAAAAACTTCTGGCACTGTCTCAACGACTTAGACGCTACAGAGACTGCACGGCTCGTAAACAACAAAATTCCTTGTTCACTACGAATCAAAAAGGATTCTACAGGAAACTTTCGAAAACGAACAACAACAGTAATGAAACAGGAAGTGAGGAAATGTTGACGAAAGCAGAAATAGAGGATTTTTGGGGATCTATTTGGTCCAACAGTGTAAACCACGATTCAAATGCGGCTTGGATAAAAGCAGAATACAAAAAATGGCAAAATATCCCTGAAACGGGAGAGCCCATCCTCAATGTTAATATGGTTCGTTCAATTTTGGACAAAATGCACAACTGGAAATTGCCGGGGACAGATAGACTGCAAAATTTTTGTTATAAGAAGTTCACCAGCATTCATCATCATCTGACGCAGTTAATTCAATATTTTATCCACCACCCTCAGGATATGCCTAATTTCCTAACAGATGGGAAAACCTTCCTGCTGTCAAAAGAAGGGAACTCCAAAGACCCAGCTAAATACAGACCCACCACATGCCTCCAAACATTTTACAAAATAATAACCTCCTGTATTGCACATCTGCTGACTATGCATATTCAACACAAGATCTTAACTTATGAGCAGAAAGGATTCAGACCTGGGTCTCAAGGTTGCAAGGAGCAACTAATAATAGACTCAGTAGTCACAGGACAGGTGATACATAAGTTAAGAAATAATGCGTGCTACATTGATTACGTCAAGGCATTTGACTCTGTACCACATTCATGGTTACTTCAGTGATTAGATATTTACAGTATTCTCCGTCAATAAAATTGTTTCTGGGAACAGTAATGAAGGAGTGAAGAACTAAAATAAACTTAACCATTGGTGGGAAATCCATCCAAACAGATCTAATTCCTATTCGTCGAGGAATATTTCAGGGTGATTCCCTGAGCCCCTTGTGGTTCTGCTTAGCATTGAATCCCCTGTCATCCCAACTCAATTCTTCGAAGTATAGTGTTGCTCTGAAGAGAGGTAACTCAATTATTTACAAAGTGTCTCACCTCTGGTATATGGATGATTTAAAATTGTATGCTGTCACAGAGAGTCATATGGAACAGCTGGTCAAAGTGACACAAACATTCAGCCATGATATTAAGATGGAACTTGGAGTTAGCAAATGTAAACAACTTAAGATCACCCGAGGTCGTTCACAAGCTGGCAATTTACAAAACGAGTGTGAAACAATAGCATATCTGGAGCCACTGGAAGTATATAAATATTTAGGCTTCCAACAATCGCGTGGAATTCCCCACAGTGACATCAAACACCAATTGTCAAAAGAGATGGAGAAACGATTGCACAAGCTGCTGAAAACTCAGCTCTGCAGTAGAAATCTCACTCATGCAATCAATACATATGCAATACCGGTGCTAACATACTCCTTTGGAATTATCAAGTGGAGTACGACTGACCTCGTTAACCTCCAGAGGCTAATCAGAACGGCCATGACTAAACATCGTAAACATCATCCACATTCAAGCGTGGAGCGACAGACCATCCAGAGATCAGAAGGAGGTAGGAGCCTCCTTCAAGGAAACCTGCAACACTCAGTCGCTATAGTTGACAACAACTACACTCCCCTAGATCTGAAGAATGACTGCTCTCCAGTTTTACCACCTGTCTCAAGCGATGAAAAGAAGATTTTATGGAAAGCAAAGGCACTCCATGGACGATATCCTCATGAACTGAGCAAGCCGGAAGTCGACATTCGTGCGTCATACATCTGGCTCCAGCGTGGGGATCTCTTCCCAGAAACGGAGGTATTTATGGTCGCATTTCAAGACCAAGTAGTGCCAACTTCAAATTACAGGAAATTCATTATGAAAGACGTAGCAATTCATATGGACAAATGCAGAAGGTGTGGCTCCACTGGTGAAACAATACAGCATGTGACGAGTGGTTGCAGTTGCCTAGCGTAGACAGAATACAGGAGAAGGCATGACAATGTTGCAAAGCAAATTCATCAATTATTGGCAACAAAAACTGGTTTGCTCGCCAAGGCTGACCCATATTACAAGTACTGTCCGCAACAAGTGCTTGAGAACGCTTATTCTGTGTTATATTGGGACCGCTCTATTATTACAGATAAACAAGTAGAGGGTAATAGACCAGATATGACGTATATCGACCGAGTCCATAAGGAAGCCTTCCTCATTGACGTTGCCATATCCAACACTCACAACATGGCAGCGAAATATAATGAGAAATTACAGAAATATTTAAATATATCCCATGAGATGGCAGCTCAATGGAACTTGGAGAAAGTGAGGATAGTGCCCTTTATCATCTCGGCAACTAGTGTGCTGCCAAACACGACAACTAAAGCGCTCCATTGTCTCCAATTGGAAGAAGAGTGTCTTTACAAAATGCAGAATGCCGTTACACTTGATACATGTCGAATCGTCAGAAGCCATCTTAATTTGTAGAAATTTTACATAAGCGCCACGCACTTGGCCAACATACCCGTGTGTGTCCCGCTTACTTACCAGTCAGAGAGTAGATTGTGAAAAGCAAAATAATAATAATAATAATGATAATAATAATAATAATTTCTAAATATACTCCTCTGTCGATTGAATATAAAGACATGTACAGGTTGAAGTCAGTAGATGTTATCCCGATTGTCATAACAGCAACTGGTTTGATCAACAGAAATTTGAAGAAATATTTAGAAAAAATTGGTCTAGAACCAAAGGGTATAGTTCCAAGAGTTCAAAAATCTGTGATCCTGGAAACATGTAGAATTGTTCGCACTGTGTTGAACATGAAATAGCATGGTATGAGGTTTGCCAAAGTAATGGCCTCTCATATAGGAAAAGAAACCGGATAATCCGAGAAAACATAATAATAATAATAATAATAATAATAATAATAATAATAATAATAATAATAATAATAATAATAATAATAATAAATAAGTAGTCTATTTCATTAACTGGCGGCGAAGGCCAGGCATTTTATAAAGAAGCTGAAAATCTTCAGTCATTTAATAGAATAAATGTTTTATACATTATCGGTCGGTTCTTTATTAAGAGCCTAGGCTCTATACAAGGAGGCTAATCGATAATATCGGGCTGCGACATATACATCAAAATACCAAGCCTTAAAAAGAGTGACAATGGAAGGTCTCAAGAAATGTTCTTGTATTACAAGACTGGGTAATATGACTACCTGCGCGGATAAGAAGGGTTTGACAGGTAAAGAAGTTTCTCAAATTGTGCCTTTCTCGAAGGATAAAGTTTAAGAAGTTTCTCAAATCGTGCCAGTCCCCTTGCAGAACACGTGTGCGAAATTTACAAGACCTTCATTTCGTAGGGTTTCTGTGCTCCGTGACTATTACTAACAAACGTTTAAAAATTAATTTAAAAAATTGAAATCGGAATTCTAACAATTCGCAGTGTTATCTTCTTGAACCCCACCTGTAGAATGCAAATTTTCGAAGCTCTCGACCTATCCGTTTTTGCTCTTCACGGAGGTCACTGACACACAACTCACCTTTTTATTCACATGTAAAGAAGATAAGTAGATGAAATAAAGCAAAACCGCTTCAATACCTATTTTATTAATATCGGTAGAAATGCAATTGAGCTCTCGAAACTTCCCTTTTCTCGCTTTTCAATAATTCTCTTACTTTCCTATCATTGGCCCAGCACAAATTTTCAACTGCATTTGGTTTTCTTCGAAGTAGGTTTTACTCTGATACACGGATACGAAATTACTAGTAAGTATATTTGTGTTGAGTTTATCATCGGTAATAAACGTGCCGTTTGTCTATTTAATTTCCGGTATTTCATCTTTATCTCTCCTTTTCATCTAATATATTTAAAGACTTTTCTCCATAAATCATAATATTCAGAAAACAAATGCTTCATGTAATTTTCTTTTGCTGACATTTTCTTAATTTCAAACATTTTGTGAAGTTCTTCTTCTTTTTATTATTTTTGCATTACTATGCTTGCTGTTGAAATACAAGAGAATGATGTATTTTAAAAAGTGATACATTTTTGTGATACTCCATCACTGGGCACCCAGGGAATACACCCCACCTCCTCCTTCAGATCTGGCCCTGACTCAAATAAGGAAAATGTTCATTATTCTCGTGTTTCAACCACCAATTGCCAAAACAAAATGTGTCGTTCAAGATCTCGCTGTATAATTTACTTTCAAAAGAAACATAAGTCATCACTAGCAAGAATCTCCTCAAATCAGCAATTAAAAGCTTATATGATGTTGAGGAGTTTAGGGATTTTAGTAGAAGAACTTAATTCTAGTTTTAAATATCTTATTAAATATTTGTATATTCAGGTTGGTATTTAGTATAATTATATGAAATCACCAACTGTTAAATTCTCTGAATACTTCCTCACATTATTGTAATTGTGCTTTTAAGAAAAATTCATTGAGATACAAAAATTGTTTTAATATATGCTTATCATTGTTTCTTATTATTAGTTATAATCAGGGGTGTACCTAGGGGGGTTGAGAGGATATGGGGGTTCAATCCCCTCCCAAAACTAAAAGAACTTTGTCCCTTTTGTATTTCCCCTCATATCAATGCTCACATTCTAAAATTACAACATTTATGTCAAAATGGTGTGTGAGTGATGATTCGAGTGCAATCTCCCAAAACCATTAAAAATCAAGACCATTTCTTTTTGATTGTATGTGTTACTAACATTACCCATTTTCTAACCATTGATCGCTTCTTTTCCTTACGAACTCTTTTTCAATACCCTCTTTAATATATCAAATCCATATATCTCATTTTTTCCATGAATCTTCTAATGATTATCCTCCCTCTCAGACTTCTTTTGCTTAATAATTAGAGATCCATGAAAGTGGTTTCATTTTTCAGCTAAATTAGTTTTAAAAAAACTAGATTTCGATGTTGTAAGAAACTTGGCAGTGTTATTACATTTTAACCAATTGCAGATAAATAAAACTAACTTTTACTTTTTATTTGCAGATAAATTTACACAAATAGAAGTATTATTAGTCAGCAATCCTTATGACAAGAAAGTACTGTATGTTAATAATGCACTTTGCACACAAGAGTCAGTCTGCCTTGTATCTCATCCTGTAAGGGGCCTCCAAATATCACAAACATGTAAAGATGAGCTGAAATATACTCTAATACTATTTTGAAACAGTAAAATAAATAATAGTTGAACTTATTGTTAAATACTATTCAATGTCAATTTTTTTATGCACTAGTGCATCAGATGGATAGGTGCATGCAAAAATGTTTGTGTGTGGCTTGAATATGAGTTCAAACATATTCTGTACTGGGTCTCATAAAAAGTACGTGTCACAGGATGAAGTTTATGTTAAATCACAATATTATTTTCCATGTCCTTCCACTTGTAGTAGCCTTCTTACCAGATTAGTCATTTAAATAAACAATAATGATCAAACACTTTTATAATTGCAATTCAGATGTTACAAAATGAACATTGCTTTTCTTTGTTGAAGGCCTAACCTACTGACTTAAAAATACTTTCTCAATCAAATGTTCCTTTATTTATTGTTGAGAATTTAATGTGATTTTTGAAAAAAAAAAAAGAGAACAGATTTCATCACTGAAAATATTCCAATTTAAAGTAACCCCTGTTTGACATACCATATGTTTCATCAACAGTTACTATACTTTTTAGAATTACTTTGAAAATGTCCATTTTACTGAATAGAATTAGTTTCCTGATATTTAAATTTTATTGATCTTATATTTGAATTAGTCTTTTTTGTTTGTATTTAAAAATTTATTTAAGGAAAAAAAAACAACCTCCTACTCTCCAATATTCCTGTCATTTGTACATTGATCTTGCCGTGATTGCTATGATTCATCTGAATCTCATATGTTGCATGCTCATTTTGAATGCTCATTTTGGGTAGAAGCAAATGGCTTCTTAAAAAATTGAAATTGAAGTTATTTTATCAATTTTTTCAGCTCCTTCAGCTTCTGTATTTTCAACTTCTGTATTTTCACTATTATCTCTATCTCATTTCCAGTTTCAATAGTAGTTTTGTTGGTCAAATATACAAAAAATATTTCTTATATAGATATAAGGGAAAAAATAAAATATTCAAATATACAAAATATTTAGATATTCATACTTTTTTTAAGGAATTATTTTCCAGAAATTATTGCACAATATGAATTAATTTCAATGAAATTTATTGAAATATAATTCTTTATTAAAATTGCTTTAAATTCCTCCCTTCAAGATTTTCCCCATCTGATCAAGATAATTAAGTTTCTATTTTAGTGTGAAGAAATTAAATACAGGAGGTTCACCATAAGGCTTCAAAGTGGTGGACTGTACACGGAACAATTATTCTCAAATCAACTGAAGTAAAACACCAAAAGGAATTATCACTAGAAAAACTTTTTCTTCATAAAACGTATTAAAATCTTGGGAGGAAAAATAGGTCAAGGAAAGTAGATGAAAAGTAACTAGTTTAATGGATTTTTTCTTATTTATCCATTCTTGCATCAAGAAAACTTTGCAAATCTAATTAACTCATTAAGAGAGGTAAAAATATACCAAATTAAACCCCTGCTATTCTAACAAATTTTGATGTATATATGGAGAGAGGGCTTTAACTGAGAACAGCACAATGTATAATTCTTTATACTTCTATTATACTTTATAATTATTATCTTACTAGTAGTTTTCTTTTATTTTCATTCAATCCTAATATCCATAATTCACAGTATACTGCCATTATTGCCCATAATTGACTGTTTATTTTAGTCTAGTCCAGAACAATCCAGAGTATGAATGAGTCTCTATGAACTTCATTTGGGTTATTTTCTATAGCACTACAGCAAGTGGATGAATTATCAACAAATTGCCCATAAAGCTGGGAAACTTTCATCCCTTAGATGGAAAATTAAATGTCTATCTACCTCAAATAATTGATTGGATTAACCCCTGATCCAGGGAGGACCATCTAAGAATAGAGTACTCTCAAAGTAGTTTCCCTCAACATGTTCTTCTTTTCCCACATATTCTTTGACATTTTAAAAATAATTATCAGGGACATAGTCAAAGAGCAGAGCTCATAGGATCTGTACACTCGAGCAATTTATTATAAATTCAAATGAAAGCACTATATCTATGTAAAATATTGTTGACTTACCATTCATTAACTAATAATCAATGTGATTTTTATTAGCTATGTGAAATGAACATTTGAATATATTTAAAATATTAAAAAGATGATGAACATTAATGTTGTTATCACAAACTTTTGGTGAGCAATTGGGGTCCCAAATGAAATAAATTTATAACTACAGGTCTGATGACTGTATTAACTACAAATGCATATTTATTATGTCATGAATTACTCCAATCAATTATACTCATGATTGTGCATTCACCAGAGATATCAGTGGAAATGCTATTTTGTGTTCCTTCTAATGAATTTGCACCATCTGGGTCTTAAAAGATTTCCCTTCATGTAGATCTTTCTAACATATAGCTGAAACAAGACCTAAATTTAATGCTGATGATTTAATATGAAAGTTTCAAAGTTACTTTTTTAACCCAGGTATGAAATCCCAAGAATAAGAAACAATCAATGAACAATAACAGCAACACTATGAGAGAGGACAGAAATTCTTTTCATCACCAGACAAGATCAATGGGTTTTAGAAGTTTCAGTTTCATCTAGTTCACCGAGTTGGAGGTTCTTTTATCACAACACTTTTGCACTAATTGCACATATGTGTCAAAATTGTTAATGTTTCATAGTTAGCATATAAATGAATAATATCCAACACTATACGATCTGCCGACATGGAAATAATAACAAAACAATTTTAGTTTGTGAAAGTTTAAAATATGATTGGAGAGGGATTTTTATTAGCAGTTTGTTATTTCAGTTACAAAATATTTGTACAATAACTTATGAAACATTTATTGAACTGTTGAGGAGAAATGGAAGTATTCGTGAAAAATGATCTCAAAAGAAGTTTAGTATTTTACCTCCTTAATGTTATTAAAGAATATTTTAATGTATTTAAGTAATGCACATAATGAAATGATACAATGAGATTGAATTATCACAGTTCCATGGCCACCAGGGCAGGATTAACTTCCTTCTTCTAATAATAGGATTAACAACCCTAATTCCTCTGGGAGAAATTAGTCACTACTTTCTTTGTACATCTGGAATAAATGGTTGTAAAATTCAGTTTAATTGTGAATTGTTAAATTATTATGAATAAAGTAAATTGAAATTGAAATGAATTGTACATCTGGAGCTGCAAGTCTATCTTCAAGTCCATATGCTCTCTTGTAACACATGAGTAATTGATAAAGCTGAAGTTTAGGCTTTGTTTTGTATCTGTTCACCAAAATTCTTCCATTGCATCGGCACCTCCTTCTTTCTGGTGCACATGTATTTGATAGAAAACAATAGGACGGTTCAGATCAAACTGACCATATCCTGATTGGGGATACTTCTATTACATTTTTCAAGGTGGCTCAGAATAATATTTTGGTGGTAAAAATCTAGATAGTGTGGACGGAAAGTGGTGTCAAAATAATACCAAATTCCCTGGAAATTGAATGGTAAATTTTTTCCATGACAATTTGTGAAATTCTAACATATTGTTTAAAATATAGTAAGAAGAATCTCATTATCATTATAACTGATCTGATGGTCACAGCAACTAAATCAATTGTTTGTATTTGTAATTGTACTCTCGTTACAGACAAAATCTTTATTTGAGGAACCTAGTTTTTAGGAGTTGATATTTTCATACATGCAGTATATGCAACTCTCCAACCTAAAACTGGAGCAAAGTCTGCTCTGAAAAGTAGAAAAACTCTTCATTAAAAGTAATAATATGATAACAATGAAAAGTGGGAAACAATTGAAAATTGGGCATGTCAATGGAAAATTTATGTGATTTCTTGGTAAGAAGGAGAATGTTTTTTGTTAAAAATATGTAATTTTTTGACACTTAAAAACTTTTTCAATTGCATGCCATAATTAATAAAAATATTACAATTTGTAACACTGCCACAACACATTGGCATACATAATTTAGTTCATTTGAACCAGTCTTACAAATTCCTTCGCTCCTGAAGTATTCATTTCTAAAAGAAAGTGCTCATCACAATATAAATTTTTAGCAATTGGTGTGCTGCACAGTTCAGATATACTGAATGCATACAAGTGACATAGTTGAACCTTGACTCTCCAGAAATGTAGAAGCATAATAATAAGAAAGCAGTTGGAATGATTGTTCCTCAGCCCCGGGATTGAGAGGTGCTTCAAGTTTTGTTTTAGTAGAGAAATGATTCACAAAAAACTCTAATTTAAATAAAGCATTACATCAACTAAGACCTGTCTGGACATTACAGGCTGATTGCAATGAATAAAGTTTGATCCTGTATGGAGTTGAAAAAAGGAGCACAAAGGGTTAAAACTGCTCCAAAGTGCTAGAGCCCTAGTTACACTATAGAAGACATGACTGTAGGACCTTCTTCCAAAGGTGACAGTCATGAGAAGACCACAGAGAGTTTGAGAGACAAAGCTGAAAATATAATGGTGGCACCCATTTGATAACCAATGGAGATAATCTCAAAATAAAAATGTATTAGAATAGCAAAATCATTCAAACTTATTGTAATTCAAAACTTTTATCTGAAAATATTGTTAAATATATATTCATAACTGTAATTTAGTGACTATATTTATTATTAGAAGATGGTAACACAGTCTTGTAACCTCCCTCCTCTTATTTCTATTGTGTTGTTTTGTGCCCACCTCGCCTCGGTGTACTGTTCGGCTATTAAAAACTTTATTACATTTACATTTGGTGACCACTTTATTTTAACCTTTTATCAGGTTATGGGCCCAGTCACCAATCTGATTGATTACTTAAAGTAAATGTCAAGTCTAAAAGTTATAGCAGATTTAGGGATTTATATCATGCAAGACTACGCAACACCCATTCGCCACAGTATCCTTGGTAGTTCATCAGCAAACCTGGCACCACAGGCTAGGACATCTGAACTTCAATGGCATGGTAGAAAAAATCCATTGTATGCTCATAGAATCTGGACTCAATAGAAAGTTTTGGGATGAAGCAGTAATGACAGCAATTTATCTTAAAAATAGAAGTCCAACTGCTGCAGTACCAGGAATGACACCAGAAGAAGCTTGGTCAGGATCAAAGGTTGACCTTAGTAATTTATGAGTCTTTGGGTCAAAAGCTTATGCTCCTACCCCTAATCACAAAAGAACTAAGTGGGATCTCAGATGTCAAGAGTACATCATGGTAGGGTACCCTGAAGGAACAAAAGGTTACTGCCTTTACAGCCTCCAGTGCCCTGGAAAAATTGTCATTTCAACTGATGTTGAATTTATTGAAACTCTCAACTAAAGAAGAGCAGAAATTTGAAAGCTCATCATCAGATGTTGTTGTGTTGACCCTCGATGGAGAGGAAACAGAATCACAGATTTTAGAGGTTTCGAGGACTCGGAAAGCACCTCAACAAATAAGACTTGTTTAGAACTACAGGAAAATAGTTGTAAAGAAAATGACAGGCCAGACACCAGGATGACCTCTCAGCGCAGGTGGGATACCCAAGTGAAACCGCAAACTGAAGGTATACCCAGACTTTGTTTCCTATATGTGTTTAAGTGAGCCATTATGTTATAGTGAAGCAGTGGAGTAGAGTGGAGTGATAGTGTTGAATGGCTATCTGCCATGCAAAAGGAGTATGATTCCATATTAAAAAATAATTCTTGGTCTTTGGTCAATAAACCAATTAATGCTAGTATTGTAAAATATAAGTGGGTTTATAAAATTAAAAATAGCCAAGATTGTAAAACTTATAAAGCAAGGCTTGTTGCAAAGGGTTTTACACAAAAATATGGAGTAGATTTTCTGGAAACATTTTCTCCTGTTATAGCTAAGAGTTCTTTAACGTTATTAGCTTTGTCTGTTAATATGAATTTGACCATTGAACACTTAGACAACAATGCAGCCTTTTTGCATGGAGAGTTGAATGTAACAGTCTATATATACCAGCTAGAGGGCTTTGTTGATCCAGAAAATGAGGAAAAAGTATGTTTATTAAAGAAAGCCATTTAAAAGCAGTCTGCGAGAGTTTGGTTTCAAAAGGTCGAAAGTGTATTATTGAAGTTAAAATTTATTAAATCAGATTTTGATCTATGTGTATTTTTCAAAATCAATGATAAATCAGTCACTATCATAGCTTTACATGTAGATGATTTTATTGTATTTTCTAATGATTTTAATGAAAACTTAAAACTTAAAGATTATTTGAAGGAAAGTTTTAGTGCGAAGATTTAGGAAATATTAAACATTGTTTAGGTATAGATTTTGACCACTCTGAACATGGGCTTGTGATTAAGCAAAAGGAGTTCATCCTAGAAATTCTAAAGAGGTTTGGTATCGACCATCCTGGCCCGGGTTTTGCTCTGGTTTTCCTTCGGGTAGAGGTGGATTTCTTATGCAGGTTCTCGAGGCTTTGTCTAGGGGCATGTTTATTGTAACAATAAATCATGAATTTAGTGTTTTTTCAATTCTTATGATTTTTAAACACTATACTCAGAATAATCTATAGTTCGATAATAATTTGTACATGTAAATTTTTTGCGTTAAATTACAAACATATTGATATTCTATTAGTATTATAACTCGCAGCTAACTTTTTATCTTATCTAGGAATTTTTGCTGAATTTTTTGAATCTGCTTCTGCCTTAGGGCCCTTGATCGGAATTGATGGGATGGTCCCTTGCTTGCTTCCAGAGAGTAAATTAGTTTATTGTCCTCCACATGGTCATATGCAGTTTGTACTGCTATTTTGACAATAAATTTATTATTATTATTATGAAGATGCTAATCCTATTAGTACCCCTTTAGATCCCAATTGCAAATTAAAGGAACCATCTGTTGGTGAACAATCTCTCATAGGTAGCATTATGTATCTGGCAGTCACCAGTAGACCAGATATAGCTTATTCTGCTAGTTACTTAAGCCAATTCAATTCAAATTATAGTATGGAACATTGGAGGGCTGCTAAAAGGGTACTCAGGTTTCTTAAAGGCACTATTGATTATAGTTTACATTATTCTAAAAATGAAAAAAATTGTTTGGTTTTGTTGATGCTGATTGGGCACAGAATTCTACTGACCGCTGGTCATATGGTGGATATTTATTTTTGTTGGCTAATGTGCCAGTGTCGTGGAAAGCAAAAAAAGAAAAATGTATAGCACTCAGCAGTACTGAGGTTGAGCATATTGCCATGGCTCATGCTGCCAAAGAAGCAATTTTTCTAAAAGGTTTTTTAGGTGACATAATCGGTTTTACAGAGTCTGTAGTACTATTTAATGACAATCAAAATGCTGGTAAACTAGTTTATAATCCTCTTTTTAAGAATTGTACTAAGTACATTGTCATCTAATACCATTATATCAGAGATGATGTTAAGAATAAAGAATTGTCTGTATTGTATCTACAGGGCAGTAAGATGCTTGCTGATGTACTCACTTTAGTGAGTATTACTTTGCCTGCTAGCAAGCACCATTTTTATTTTAAGTGGCATGAATTTAAAGAAGTAATTTTTGTGGGTCACTAGATTAAGGGAGGGTGTTAAATGTATATTCATAAATGTAATCTAGGGACTATATTTATAATTAGAAGATGGTATGGTTCAGCTATTAAAAACCTTATGACATTTACATTTGGTGTCCACTTTATTTTAACCTTTTATCAAATATCAATGTAAGTTGTTGTCTCTGGCAATGGCATTCACAAGGATGGGATGGAAACTATAATTACTGTGTCATGTGAATTTTAGAAGAGTAGGCTAATATATGGACTACTATGATTCACACCCTCCAAGATTAATTTCCATGTTCATCACTGAATTCCAATTATATATTCTCCTATTTGGATAACTGATAATATTTTTAGTGGAAGGTTCAGTATATCCTCTTCATTAGGAAAGGTGTGCTTGTTTATTTAAAATTTCTAGCCTCAAGAACATAATGTACATTTTTCCATATTTCAGAAACCTTCACTTTAAAATATAAGTATTTACAAAGAATTTATGGAAGGGAACTTGAATCATGGGAATAGGTATACTAAGATATTTTAGTACTCAATTATGCAATTTTATACATTGTCATACTGAAGGGCACAGGCTTTTATTAATTAAAACCTTTCATCTTCCTCTTTCTCGTCATATCTAAGACAGATCAGATAACACATACTGTTTGATACTTTAGGTCAATGAGACCCTTCAGAAGTAACATAAAAATATTTTTTTATTAAATACTAATTCAAAAATTCAAATTTATGAAAAATGAATGAAAAATGGTTGAATTCATGTTATGAGAATTCAACAACTAAAAGTTGGTTAGTGATTAAATTATTTGAACAATTTGAGATTTCTAAGTCTTTTATGTCAATTTATAAGGAAGAATTTATCTTGCCTGCATTTATCACATGAAAACCATGTCTAACACTCCTCAGTATGTGCTTCCATGATTAGAAACTCTAAGTTGCTTTTGAGAAAAATGTCATAAAACAGGAATATCAATTTTCCTCTTTCCACTCAATTATCAAACTTTTTCTGTATCATCATGCTTGCCCTCTTGTTATTCTTGGTCTTTGAGTATGAATTTCATTCTTCTCTTGATAGTGAATGGTGACCAGCACTGTCCTTGAAAGTTGATTTGTGACTTATTAATGTAGTAATAATGATAGTAAAGATAATAATAACAATAACAACAATAACAATTATCTAGTTTGTACTTGTGAAGTACAGAAAGTAAGATGACTTGCTGCTCTGATTTTTGAAGGGTTCATGTAAGCCATGAATATCAGTACGTTTATTTGCTTCCCCTATTGGTGTTTGGTGCTTTATTTCTTTAACGGGACAGTTTTCCTCTTTTTGCTCGGGAATGACTTCTTCAAATGTTTCTCTGTTGCTTTCTTTCTTTTGGCTGAAGATAACTTTGTCTTATAATTACTTGAATTATCTTCATCAATTTTGGCAGCATTGTTCGTGGTAATTTTTGGTGTTTCATGTATATCTTTCTGAGGCTTGTTATGCGGGATTGTTGCATTCTTGTTCATATAAACAACAAATAATTCTGAGTACGAAGATTTAGTAGGAGTATTAATATCAGCGAAGTCACGAAAGTTCGCAAAAAAGTCATTTCCGTGATGTTGTTGTGGTCTGGGGTTACTGGCTCCATTATAAAATTCTGGCCTTCCATGACCATTTTGATAATATGGACTGTAAGTATTGTGAGTCTCGCCGCTGCTATATTCATTCAAATCCCCTCTTGCGTCACCATAAAACGTACCCCCTCGAATGATCCCGAAGTTGCCTGATCCGAGAACTCCAGAACTTTTTACGCTTTGAGGAGATGCAGGAGCTTGAATATATTTCTGTTCGCGGACGGGTCCTCCAAAAGCCAAGGGCTGGAAAACGTTATGTTGGGGACGCAGTAAAGGAGGACGATGACTGTGGGCTTGCTCTTGAAATAGATACGGATAGGAAGGATTGATAGGTTGTGGTGGTGAAAACAAGGGAGCAAAAGAAGGGAAGAAATGTTGACTCATTCCGGCTATATCTTCATGTTTCTTCGTTCCGCGAGCAGATGATATCGATGAGCTGGAACCTTCATCGGAAGAACTTTTTGTAGACACGTAATCACCCTCAGCCAGAGGAAGAAGGGGATTTGTCTCATTGAGAGTGGGTTTCTTCTTCTGATGTATAGGTTCCCAATTTTGAAAATCTTGCACGTGTGATATCTGAAACAAATAATATTTTACGATCAGAAGATAAAAATTAGAAAAAATCACTCATGGACTAAATTTTATCTAAATTTTAATTGTTACCATAGTTTCAATATCATCTGAGTTTTCAGCTAGGAATGGATCTGACGGTGTTCCTTGATATTCAGTTGGTTGTAATGGACTCCTTTGTTTATCTGTGAAAAGAAACAAAGCTACGTAATTACAGTCCTAATATTTGTAGCGATTTCGGAATATGTGAATGAATGAACGAATGAATGAAAAAATGTTTGACAAAACTTTACTATTATTATTATTATTATTAATATTTTGATGATGAAGATTAATATTATTATTTTAATTATAATTTTTAAGAACAACTCATGCCAATGCAACAATCAACAAAGATCAGTCGTCAATTTAGACCTCTATTTACCAAAATTGAAATCTTAAAAATTTTGTTTTTGGAACAAGAGTATTCGCAAGATAGTGGTGGGTGTAACAGATGCAGTACCGCACCCAGCATTCATCTTTGTAGGGGGCCATGAAGGTGATCAACGTGCATTTATTCTTGAAATACATAGATACATTACGTAACAATACATAGTTAATTCGCAGTCATATACCATGTATCTTTACGTACACATTAATGAATTCATCATTGTGTTTTCTTGCTAGATAAGAAATTTTACTCTAACTTCTTTAGACGTTATCCATCGTCTTGACCTGTTTGAGACTGTTTTCAACAAGTATACAGCACACGCTACGTTTCGGACGTTCTACTTCAACGTCCGTCTTCAGACTTACGATAGCGCTGGTTCTCGAACCAGGGTACCTTGGTTCTCAAGGCGAGGACGCTACTGCTGGCCCCAGTGGCTAATGTCCATAGAAGTAGCAGTAAAATTATAATTCAACATCGTCAAAACTGTCGTACTGAGAAAAATAATAATAAATTGTACAATTTTTAATCTCTTGGGGACAGTCCAGTTCCTTCCGTTCGCCCTCTCGATGCGCTTCTAGATGACGCGAAACGGTAATTCCGTCAGTTGATGGAAAATTCGAACCAGATATTCGCTCTTTCGATATTCTCAGAACTGCTAAGCGAAGTTTTGGTCCTGATAAAAAAATAAAAATTCAACATGGATTGTTTCCATTTCATACTCTACTAGTAGTACTTACTCGGGTATCTATTGACTCTAGTGTTTGTCTCGCTATGTGTTGCTACTTACAGAGTGGATTGCCAAACTTTTTGAGGTGATTGACAGACTTTGTAAACACAATAAAATTAGAATAACAAGTAACTAGTAAAAGGAAAATTAATATTTTATTTTTACAATTTAATACACATCTAATGCGAAGCCAGCAATGTTCCGAAAAGTATTTTTTTAAGACGTGGATGTATTTCTTTGCACACCAAATCGCAGCAGTGGCGAAGGAGCGAGCCCAGAAACGTTCGAGTAAAATCTAAACATTATCTATGTATTAAGCTTCTGAAGCACTTCTGAACCTTTTCCCCAGAGGCGGATTTAAAAGTTTGGCGCCCCTATGCAGTAGTAAATATAGCGCCCTTTGAGAGAAGATTAATATACATTAAAATTTCTATGTATTATTTATTTCATATATAAAAAAAGTAATAATCATACATTTTTGTTTATTAATTTTTATAAGATAAAAAGTAATATAAACAATATAACTACCTAAAAACCTAAAATAAATCTAAAAGCACTTCTAAATTAGTTTTAGATTCGTAGGAATCTTTGCTCATGCAACGAAAATCTTGAAAATAATTTTTTAGAGAACATTAAAATAGCAACATATATTTAGAAAACAAACTTTTTTTTCCAAATGTAATAATTTTTCGGTTACTCTCTTTTGGTACCCCCAAAATCTTGCGCCCCTAGGCAATTGCTTATATTGCCTTTACCTATATCCGCCTCTGCTTCTGTCCTATTTCTGCCCATGTCGCAATTACTTCGATGTTCCACCGGGTGTGCGACGTGTTGCTCACGTGTAGTGATAACTCTGTTGTTGACTGAATACCACTTCAGAATTCATACATGGAACCAGAGCATATTTTGAGGAATCTTCACTGGGCGGCACTGAGGGTACGGAGAGTCTCTCAATTGGTTGTGAATTATTAATTTAAAAAAATATAAATTTGGCAATACTTTTTGAATTGGAAATCTATCTTTTAACTAACGGTGCGTCATGGTCGTACATAATTTGTGGGGCTTTAAACTCATCTTTTGATAAGACTTCTTTATAAAATTGTGATGTTTTTACAGCTC
Source organism: Laupala kohalensis (assembly GCA_002313205.1). Lineage (NCBI taxonomy): Eukaryota > Metazoa > Arthropoda > Insecta > Orthoptera > Trigonidiidae > Laupala > Laupala kohalensis. The sequence continues at coordinate 133,034 of NNCF01126939.1, forward strand.
ATAATCAGACTTTTTTATCTTCGATTTTTAACATGTAAGATTGTAGCTACACCTTAGGTTAAAACTCTCAAAGCGTTGATTTTCCTACAGTTTTTTTCTTTTATAGCACCAGCACAAATAGTTGCTACTAGGCGGTATTATGTCCCGCTCTACCATAAAATATGTCCTGTATGGATCAGAGCAAATGTGCTAAGTCCATTTTTTACTGTATTCTAATGGCTATGTTTTCAGAGAGCTTCAGCACCCTCCCTGTCCAAATGTTATATTGCCGAGTAGTTGTGGACAGTGGTGGATCCAGAATGATTCTCAGAGGGAGGGGCGGATGTACCCCTTCCCAATGACAAATGGGTGTCGCACGCCGTCGTCTTAGTCCTCGTCGCTGAATCCAGTCAAAAATTCTAAATTAGTATCCTCGTCAAAGAAATGCCTGGAGACTCCCAATTCTGCAGGTTCTGACTCCCATTATTCACTTTTATTTACTCTACGGCTCACTCACAGAATATGCTTTCTTTTCGATGATAACATGTTTATCTTCAAATTCTTTCTTTGTTTATTTTTTACGTCGTTACAGATATCCTTGAAAATGTTATGAAAATCCTATTTTTTCCCACTTGGGGAGCAAATATTTTTGCCCCATCTCATAAGGTCTGAGTCTGGAAACACAGATGGCGAAAATTTAAAATTACGAAGTGCAAATATTTTTTTCTTTTTCATAGGCATGGTAAAGGGGAATATACTCCATCAATTTACCGCCTAAACTGAGCTCTCCGGCCATTTTCAAGCCTCTTGTGGATTAAAAGCTGAAAAATCCGCACCCTATTCCTGTGATCAAATATACAGAGATTATACACTGCACCTTAAATATTTGTATTTCTTGACAAACATTGTGACATCTTCTCAAAGACCTAAACTTCAGGTTTTCAATGTATTGTTTACGATGTAATGTATTTGTAAAATCGTAGCATAATCTAAATAATGAATTATTAATCCCAATTTTTTCCTGCTGCGACATTGAATTTACAAATTTACTGCCATTTCTATGCGCATAACTCTAATTTAACTTTATCCCGACTAGCATATTCATAGCAAGTCTTGGAGGTTACACTTCTTAATGCAGGACACCTCGGCTAAGGAATTCAATTTTCTAAGATCAAAATAAATGAAAACAATTCCTTAGTCTTATAAGACCACCTGGTCTGTAGCAAAGTTATTGACAGGTTTCTGATCTATAACAAAGTTATTTCTAGGTTCGTATTTATAATACTCATAATTTTATGGCATCGCATATTGCAGTGAGCTCCTGAGTATAAATATAAAAAGCATGCTAAGAAATTGACTACTGATCAGAAATAATTGTGTTGTCAATATGTAGTCATATTTCGGATTTTTTTCATCCCAGGCTCTGAAAAAATGTCGTCCCGTTAATATTAAGAAATACCGGAATAGAAAAGGTTAGGCATTAAATTGAATAATCTATACATATATAATTCGACTTAAGGTGGCAGTGAAATAAATAATCAAAATTTAAGTGGAACATGAAAATTCACAAGTTATGGTATTTTAATATAATTGCATAGTTTTGATTTAGACTTTTTATAAACTACACAGAAAGTGTATATACCAATATAAGAATGTTATGTAGATTACATTAAACCATTGAGACATATAAAGGCAAATCATTTTAGTTGTCAAAAACAGTATTTTTTTCGTGAAAAGCACTGGCGTTGGCAAGAACGTTTTTCGCGAAAATAAATGTTTGGCACTTAGCAACGTTTTCTATTTACACGCCTCAATTATGCACGAAGCAATGGAAAGCAAATTTTACAGGTATTATTTTCACTTTAAAATGCACACTTGAATTTTTTAGTTTCAGTGGATAGAATATCAAGAAATACATGAAATAAGAGGCACACAGGGATACCGCCCTGAAGACATACGTTGATGAGGGCAGGTAAAAGCGAGCAGGCCTTCCCCTCCTTTTTTCTTAGCTTTATGATGTATAACATACATTTCATGAATGCTAGATATGTACGTAAATGTTGACAAAAACAGTCCGAAAATTCAAATTTGTGAAATTTTGTTTTGTTGATGGTTAAAACCCCCTTTCATGACTCAGGCTTCATTTTACAACAACAATTTACGAAGTACCAATTATTTGCTTCAAGTGAGGTTTCATTGAAACTCTTAGGATTCAGTAGAATTGCGTACAAAAAGCGAGAAATGTAATACACCGTGAACAAAAGGCAGCAAGAGTAAGTTGAGCTTGCGAAAGTGGGTTGCGCACCTGTCATAAATTTAAACAGATAACGAAGGCAGAATTTACTTTTAGACGAGCCGTTATCTGAGCCTGTGTGTACAGAAGAGCACGAAGCAGGACTGTCAGATTCCAGCAGAAAATGAAAAGATCAGCTTGTGCGTTAGAAGCTGTTCCAAAAGTGCGGTCATAAATACGAAAATTCGGCAAAATATGATTGATATTAATTAGGTGAATAAACCACTGGATGCAGAGCACGTAGCTTATTTAATTACAAGATTTTTTTCGCATTATTTATAAAACCATTTAGATTTTATCTTATCGTCACAAAATAATCTTAGATATATTAGTTTCTAGAATTTTTCAGTCTTTTAAAAGTTTTTACAATTTTTCATCTAAGATAATGTTGTGTGCTTTTCAAAACAAACAATTAACATTTTCTTTAAAAACGAAAAAATTTAATTTGGCATCCAAAGATGACTAACTTTAGAACGTTTGACTACAGCAATTAAAAATTCGTATTTTCTCCTCACCTCATCAGGAAGCAATTCCCAACTAATATTATACTAATCGAGTGGAAAATTGTGCGTTGAAGATCTTTGTATATTATACGGCCCGAGGTACATTCCGCTCGTCATAGGGTGAATCTGGTCCGCGCCCGCGACTAGAGAAAAATCTTAGAAAATAATTGAATGACGACCACTAATATTTTTTCGAAGAATCATACCTCAGAAAAAATTTCATATTTTATCAGTTGACAGACACTGGAAGATGAAAATGATTCACTTTGCACACCCATGTACGATGAACATTCTTAGTGATCTGCAGGAAATGTTCTCGTCGTTTCACATTTAGATGCACTTTCCAAGAATATTAAACACACTAGAATCCTCCAGAAAATGTAGAGGTAAATTCAATGACCATTTGCGAAATATTTCAGTTATTCAACAGGCAAAATTACAACAGTTTGACAAAGAATTCTGGATTCTAAAAACGCTTTCTCGCATTGCTGATAAAATTTGTTCACCAGACCCACGCTTCACATGAGACCCTCAAGTCCAGCAATTTAAAAACTCCGTGTTTAGACTCTAGGGACTTTAGACAAACGGGATCATAAGCAAGTTACGGACATTGAAGAACGGACTTCAAAAGAATTATGAGAATTTTAAGAGGGCAACCTTGAAGCAACCTGCATAGAAACTATATTTCACAGTCATATGCAGTAAATGTAATTGCATAATTATCGGATCCATTTTGAAGGAAGCTACTTATTTCGTAGATGTTTCACATTTATTCTGCTGCGTATAATGAGGAATTTGCAGAGAATGCGATACAGATCAAAGAATATGTGGGTCACAAAGCCACTCGATGGGACAAGGAGCTCGACAAAAGATTTATTTAACAGAAAGAATAGAGGTAAGCTTTTGCTGTACACACACAATTTTTTCGTTCAATTTCAAAATTAATGCGACCCCGACTTTCGTTTTCCATTTTTTATTGTGTCACTGCTTTTTTCTATTTAGAGGTTATGTAGTTTCCGTCAAAATTATTGATGTTTTTTTTTAAATATTTCAGTCTAGGTTTTCGCCACCGTCGTAGTTTGTAAACTCTTCGGAGAGGACACGTTCACATCACCAAAAACAAAGTGTAAGCCCGATGGCCTGAGGTAAAGAAATTAAAAGGTTCCTCGATTTAAGCATGGATGAAAAAGCACGATTTTTTTTCGTGCGTTAGTCTTATTTAGTACGCCTTCGTTTTTAGATTCGATCTTCAAATTACGCGGAAGTCATGTGCCCCGCGGAGATAAATAATACCGTTCACTGAAAACGCTCTATTAGTGATTCCAAAAATATTTTAAATATTTTGTTACCTTTGAAATTTTGGAAACGAATGAGAAAAATACGTCGAGGAATGATCTCCGTACTGATAAAAGTGTGAATAAAGAGGATTATAAATGTTCAGTTCTTTTTCGCAAGTTACAGGATTCAAATTGATCGTCGATTTGGAGATCGGGGGAAATTATTTTATTCACAGACCAGAAAAATATGATTGAAGATTAATATCTTCATTTATATCTTGATTTATGGAAAACTGGTGCATCGTTATCCGACCACAGTTCATGGTTCTCTGCTTACAACCGCAAACTGTAGCGAGCAATGACAAAGTGTAATTAAGATGCATACTTCCGTGAAGTGATTGATTTATTGCCTTACTCCGTTACACACTCAGGGCACTCGCTAAGAACAAGGGGTGAAGGGGGGAGCTTTTGCCGAAAGTTTTCAAAACCTCAAAGAAGTAGGCATCATTGCACATCTACTCGACGAAAGAAGTTTGAAAACGTTATGAAATTGTTAATAGTTACTTACATTTACGTCACTTACTTCATTACCATGCAAAGCACAGTAAATACCTTCAGGATTAAAATAAAACAAATGTGTTGAGAAATTCTTGTGCGAGTAGGCACAAGAACGAGGATCTGCCTCGTTCCCCGCATCCCAAAGGTTTGCCTTCGCGAAGGCCGTAAATGCCACTTACGTTTTGAAGGAAAGAAACAAAGAAGGGAAGTAAATTATGCTAATTTTAAGATCTGCATTACCTTCCAAAACACGTATTAATTGGAGTGTATCATTCCAACAAAGTACTCTCCCTTTCCCTCTAACGTAAAAAAAAATAACATGGACAGGGACATAGAGCATTTGTTCCCTCGATATTTTGATTTTATTTTACTGTAGTACTTTAATGTTCTGTATTTAACAATTGCAATTGTTTTTCCTTCTTGTGTAGGACGCCTTCCCGATTTTTCGACTCTGTGGACTCGTACTCTGACTTCCCTTGTTACATTATTCAACATCTTCCACTGATAAGTCTGCGTTCCTCAGTTTATTCAAATCGGTTGTGTGACTATACTCAGAATCTTATTCCGCATTTGCAACTCGTACTTTCCATCATTACACCTCACGGATAAATCACCGGGAGAAATCGGCACGTGGGTTCACGCTCCGTAGCCTTGATAACTCGACGAGAAAAAAAAAACAGCATAAAATTTTGTCAGTCCGAGCGCATCCCCGTCCCCCGCACGCAACGTCGTGTCGCCGCAGCGTGTGCGTGGGAGGGCACGCAAGACGAGTCGCTTCCTGCGCTGCTCATTGGATCTGGCGATTGCGCTGGCTTTCGCGTCGGCCGTAGAGCGCAACGAAAGAGCTGCGCCCGCCCGCGTCCGCCGCGCGCGGTTACGTACCAGTGTGGTGCAAATGGTGTTCCCCTCCCGAGAAGAATCCACTCGCTTTCAGCGGAGGTTTTGTGTAATCACGAAGTTCCACTCTGAGTCTGCTCCCAATGTTTTCTACTAAATAGGCAAAATGAATGCTTCAAGTCGCCGGTAAACGAACCATTGCGTCATTCTCTCGTCTTGAATATGTGTGGTAACCAGAGACGGATTCACAGGAATTTTAAGGAAGGGAATATTGCGGATTTAAATATATGTGACATTCTATATATGTATGAAATTGAGTCAGCAAATTCTGAGTAGCTGTAAGACTAAATAAAACTGTGGTAGCTATTCAACTTCTTTATTTATATTGAATCAAAAGCAAATGGAATTGCAGTAAACAAAAATTCAATTCGCGTTTTTTATAGCTTTAAAACAATTGTCACTTTAGAATTTCCAAAGCAACGAATTGAGAAAATATTTTATTATTTCATGAAAAATTGTATTTCTTGCAAAACAGAACCATATCATAATTGTATAGGATTTTGAACATTATAAGAAGTCAAGAAAACTAAATAAAGTGTATTGTGTGCGACCCTTAAAAGTGAATATTAGAGAAAAATTTGTTCATCTGTCTTTTTGAAATTCGAAGAAATATCCTCTGGTCATGACTATGACGATTCCCTTCTTCCGCTCAATCAATGACGGCAATTAAAAACATGGCATATATTTACCTCCGATTTTTTACGGCTTAATCTCTGACAATACATTTCTTATGGAAAAATAAGCGTGAATTCATACGTAAGTCGCTTATGATACGAACGATGTATCATGAAAATTTGTGGTTGAAACTTTCATCATACTTGTATGATGAGGTACAACTTGACTGGAAACAGGAATTATTCACCGCAGAGGTCGACAAGATGCTACCGTTGCGTAAGTTGCCTCGTAATAGTGTGAAAGTTGAATAAAACCTGGAAAATCCACATAACAAATAATTTCCATAACTGATCCTACAGTTTGTCCCAGAACTCCACGTAAAAATTGGAGGGATGTTAGATTACATTAATAGGAACAAAAAACCGTTAAGGTACATACGTCCTTAAATATCTCGCGAAGGAGATATAATTAAATAAAGACGGTAAGAACAAGACAAAAAGGTATAGCTGACTCGCCAAAACATGCGACGCCGGTAATTGCATCGCTGTTAATGGGCAGAACTTTGAACATCTGTTGTAATTTGTTGTTGAACTTCGAACACCTATATCACGTTCTTAATTCCCGCAATAAAGCACTATAAACGTCTTGTGTTCTTATATTCTTTTATGTTATATCTCCTTCGGGAGACATTTCCGGACATATGTACCTTGGATGATTTTTTGTTCCTATTAATATGCTCTACCATCCCTTCAATTCTTTACATGGAATTCTGGGACCTTCTGTATAATATTATACGAAATGTTTCACAATAAATTTTCTTACGATATTTTATGAAACACTTCTCGATAAATGTCACGGAGAAATTCTGGGAGTACGCTATACTATTTTCTCCCAATAATACTAATTTTATGACGGAAACAGCACTAATCGATGGAGATGAGGTAAATTAATCGCATAATTTGCCAGGATTTTGTGTACTCATTGAGTTAGGAAACCATAAAAATCAAACAGATTCGTGATTTGTTATGTTACTGATTTCGTTATTACATCCTCACCGTGGAATATCTAACACAAAAACTCTTATTTTTATTTTTCGTAAAAGTGTATGACACTTGACAATTAAGTCATAATAAATATTACATTGTTCTTAAGTCTTTACCAATTAACAACCATGTCATTCATAGTTTCTTGTGATCTAGTTACGATTTAAGTATTCACAAACGTCGAATTTTAGTAGAAATCCACTCTTACCAGATGTGACATTGCACATTGCTTGTTATATTATTTCCCAATCTTATTAACTGCATGTCAATTTTCTATGCAGCATTGGAAGATTTAATTCATCCACGGCTTTGCTCTCAACCTTAGCAAGAGGAGACATTTTCACTACTGGTTCTCGATATTTCGGGATGTCATTCACCAAGAAAGTACATAAAAGGATCACACAGTGTGAGAAATGTTACCAGAAGTGGCTACCAAGGTCCTTGGATTCCACAAAATGCATCGCCATCAAGCCGTGGTGCATTTAAAATACATGTTGATAATTTTCGACTATAGTAACTCGCCATTCTAAAGTATTTAAAAAGAAAAATTTTTCAATGCAGCAGTTGAAATAACTTAACTAGAAGTTTTTCATAATTTGCCAGCACCGGGTTTTTAATCTTTTGCAATACATATTCTTTCTTCGTGAAATCAACTTCCACTTTTTTGGCTCGAAACATTTTTTACTAAACATACAGAGAAAAAGAAAATAAAGCATCTCTTTTTCTATTTTCTTGTATACTGTCAGAATTTTGACATTACGTACTATGAATCTCTCTCTCTTTTTTTTGTCCACATCTGAACTATGTGCTCGCCGTGCAGGACATACGGGGTGCGGGGTATTCAAGAACCGTCCCCATATGTAATTTTATGCAAATATAGATGTAACATTTCCTCGTGTGAGATAATGGATAAAATTACAAGCTAATAATCAAGTTCAGTACTCATTGATATAATATAATAAATAATTCGAATGTCGTACAGTGAATTAAAATCTATAATTGAAATTATTTCGGTTTCACGATTCTCCAAACGTATTTCAGGCTTTGAGTCCAGTCCAAAACAAAATTCTTTTTTCATTATTATTTCTTATGTAGACAAATGTATTTCTTAGGTAACCGTTTTGAGTTCCAAGCACACTGTCGATTGCCCGGTTCATTCTATTTTCGACACTGTCGAATTCTGATGCAAACAGTGCGTTTGGGAAAATATGTTGGTAGCAGCTCGATAATTTATAGTTTTAATATATTACCAGAGAAACAGAAGAATCCGGCGAAAAATAAACAAAAAAACTAAAATATAAGCTCAGATTCCATCAATTAACAGAAATAAGAGTAAATTAGTAAGATTTTGAGCTTAAATTAGTAAGATTTTGAGCTTAAATTGACGAGCACTGAAGCACTTACCTTTCTAGCAATCTTAAACTCTTTTTGGTTAATTTGCAGAACTGAAATGTAAATGAAGGTTATTTTTAACGGTTGCGTTCGGAGTTTTAACGGATTTGAAGTTCATTTGTATCACTAAAAGTGTCAAAAAATTTAAGTATTTGAAAAGAAAATTTGTGAGGGACACATAGTTTCTCTCAACGTAGCGTGACAAGTACAAACGCACTCATGCATCCCGAAGCTCGTTAATTTTCTTGCTGGTGTTGATATTAGTTTAGATAAATGATTCCAGAGAGTCACAAGAGAAATTATTTTCTCATGCATGACGGGAGACGTCAGGAATTCGCACACATCCGTTCAGGAAGTAGCGTCCATCCCTCTTTTATTCATCGACTTCTTTGACGTCCATGTCCTCGGAACAAATTTGTATGACGAACGATATATTTATCGAGTGATATTATCGCTAGTGAGATCACCGTTATAGACATGGAAGGACACTATGAGGGTAATCGATATGTTATGCCATGTTGCTCCTAGAGGTGAACAAACAAACTGACTTTGCTTGAGGTTAGGAAATGTGAATTTATTTCCAACTTCCAACTGCAATGGTAATAACTTTGGTTGTTCCATTATACCCTTTCTCCTCCCTAAAACGAGTAGGAGCAATGTATTCCAAATTATTTCCTAACGTGATCTCTTATGTTCACGTTTTGTGACGAACCTCACTTCTATCACGTGGGGATCATGACCAAACGAACTAAGAAGTCTCTTCAGCTACTGCGACAACATTCTAGGAAGGTCTGAACATGAACTATTTTAATTGTTGAATGTAGGACACTACTTTAATGTATTAAAATGTGGTAGCTTATTACGTAGCTTCAGTGTAGATTCGATCCAATTCTTGGCCGAATTCGAAGGTTCCCAGGCGGCGATTCAAAAACTTAATCCAGGAAGATCACATGGGTAAGCAGAGCTAATGACCTTAAATTTTCCCAAGGAATTGGAATGAATACACGAAATTATAAATAAAACAGTATAGTTAGTGACAATATTGTTGCATTTTTGGCTGGATATGTATATCTTACAAGTTTATAAACTTTGTTAGTTCCTTTCTACGGAATTCTCACAAATAATTAGTATCTTTCAACTTGTGTTTCACTAAAAAAACGAGAAACTACATCAATTAGTCCATGAAATTTTAATTTTCGTCGCAGTAGATCTTATCTTGGCTTCTTCAGTCGTCCTTCGTAATTCACCTTACCACGTCTTTGTTCATAAGATTTTGGATTATTATGCTGGATGATATATATTCTACGATTTTGGATATCCTATCATTTTGATTCTTTTTCTCCAGGTTGTGAGTAGAGAGGTTTAATTGAAACGCAACGTACATCCACAAAATTGATTGCTTCTTCTTATTTGGTGGTGATAGATTCGTGGATCATAGAGTCGGCGGAAGTGAAGGGAAAGTGTCACCGGAAAGCCGCATTCTATATTACAAGAGGATGCGGCGATTTCTATAACAAGGTCTTGCTCCTCAGAGGAAACAGACATCTAATAGCTCATCAAGGTCGTACGGTACAAGTTTCCTCCCTTTGCTTAGACGTCAAATTGTTTGACGCATGTTTCCGCCTCAATTATACGACGGGACCCAACATTCGCCCTGAGGTAAGAATACAATTCCTAATCCTAAGGCTTATTAAAACTTAACAAGAGTCCTGTTCTGGGAAATGTTGATGGTCAAGACAAGGCGTTTACAGAAAATCTGCCGCAAGACATGGATTAACGAGGAGGAGATTTCCACGCTATATCACTTCTAATACTTTGTGAGAGCTGGATGGAGAATTTACGAGCGAAAGAGTCGTAATACACTGGAAAGAGACCTCTCGATTAGAAGACTTCTGTTTCTCTCGAGTGAGAAGTAATGGAATATGACTTCAAAGGACCTGTGTATGCTCGGAAAGTAGGTCTAAGGATTACTCAATTTTTGGATTAAAATTTACTCGATGAAATGAATTTGTAAACATTTTTATTTAAAAACTAAGGCAGAACTTAATCGATGCGAAATAATTATACAACATCGAATACAGCTCATACAATTATGAATTTGAAGAAAAAAATGTAGAGTTCCACAAATAGGGTAGAGTGGAGGAAAGAGTCGCTCTTTACAGTGTTCCACAAGAATGAGACTTGAAAATGGTTGGAGAGTTCAATTAAATCTGTATATTGCTTGAGTATATTCTCGTTTACCATGTTTATTCGAAAGAAGAATATGTGATTGAAGAGTCAGTTGCTTTGAGATAGTTCATATAACAAATGTTTCCATTGTAGATCAACAGTACAAACACGAGGAAATTCCAATGCTCCTTAGTTTGCAATCCTGGTTTGAATATGAAACATCATTACGAAACTACAATAGCCGTTTTTAAGAAAACATGTATGAGTGATAGCAAACTAGGTAATTATTTTCTTCTTCTTCTTAATAATAATAATAATATGTATTTTTATCTCAGCTAATGCTGGTATCTTTCTTCCAACTGGGAAGGAACCACATTCCTAGGATTGGATATAATTTATACAGCAGCTACAGTAATTTTCTCAGGATATGGGCAGTCCCCAACAGTGCTGTTTTTTAAATTTAATTTAGATTTAGCTTTCCTGGTATTTTCTGTATATACTGCATTATTGTTTTATTGATAGTTCCTTATGCTCCTATTACTACTGGAATGATGTCTGTTTTTAGTTTCCAAATTCTCTGAATTCCTATTTTTAAATCTGTGTATTTTATTATTTTTTCATCTTCGTTTTGTGAGATGTTCATATCTTTTGGTACTGCAATATCTATTAGTCGACAAGTTTTGTCTCTGTTGTTTCGCACTATAATATCAGGTTTGTTAGCAGCTACTGATCTAGCAGTTACTACTTGCTGGTCCCAAATGATAGTTATGTCTTCTTTGGTCGAAACTGGTTGTGGGTTATGTTCATACCACTTGTCGGATACATCTATCCTGTATTCTTTACAGATATTAGTGTACAATTTTGCAAACATTATCATGGCGGTGTATGTATTCATTGTTTGCCAGTATTGGACAGCCAGTAACTACATGGTCTATTGTTTCTTCATGCTGTTGGCACAGCCGTCATTTACAATCTATATTTTCTTTCAAAATGTTTCCTATTATTATTATTATTATTATTATTATTATTATTAGAAAAACAAGTCTACACCTAGAACTTCATATTTTCACATTTCTGCAAACATATTTCCAGATCTTTTTCAGTAGTATTTGTAAAGGGGAAATGTAGCGTCCTGTTGAAGCTTACCTACATGGGGCGATAGGAGGTAGTAGGTGGGTGGTAGGGCTATTTTTAGTAGGTGGGCCGGTTTGCTGCATTTACCAACAACTTTGCCCGAGTGGATGTGTTTCTAGGAGTAGCTAATGATAAGACTTAGTAGGAGTAGTAGGAACTGGATAGAAGAAAGAGGTTTCGCCTTTCAACTGTCAAAGTTCTATGAAGTGGGACATTGAAGTGAAATGCTACAATTTTTTTCTGGTCCCGTAGGGAATTGAACCCGGAATGTCTCAGTGTCAAGCAATCATGCTAGCCCTGAGATACCAGAGGAGATCCGGATCTTTATCCAATAAGATGGGGCATTTTGGGACTCATTTCAGGGACCGAAAAATTTTTCCCTCGATATTTCGTCTTTAGTAAATATATTGGTAACATCATCTACGAAATATAGACGAAGTTCTGTTTAAAAAATTTTCATTTTGATCCCGTTCCTAGTAAGAAGTATGTTATAAATTTCAGATATGCAAAGCATCGGAAATAAGTGGTGTCATCGTGACCTGTCGAATAACAGGTTTTTTGTATTATGGGATGACAATGATGCATGAGTAACGAAAAACGAATATTTTTTAGAATAATTGAGGGGAGAAAATCAACCAGACACGCATACGTAGATACTCGGGATAAAAGTGATACTTTTAAGACTGGTTTCCCTGCAATTAATTTAACAAGCTCTCTCTATTTTCCCTATAGCAATGTTTTCCTTGAATATTTTTTTTCGAGAGTAGAAAACTTCATGACGGCCACACCTCTTTACGGATGACAAATTACTACACGCTGTATTGTTCCAAACCGAGCGGCAATTTCGTCTTTCCTCTCTTGTATGACAAATCGCGACTGTCTTAGTTATCTCACCGTTAAAGTTCCCGAACGTAAGTGTAAAACAGTGATCTCAATCCTTTTTAAAAGAAGGGACATTCCGTCGTATTTGGATGCCTTCCGAGCGTCTTAAACTTGTATTTGATTATTTAAAAAATTAAATAAACCATTTATAAAATAATACACCATTAGGTGCAAACATTTCTTAGCAATTATAGGCGTGAAATATTTGAGTTTTAAATTCTTAATGAATACTGCTGGTTTTTAGGAAAGATTATCACTCAATTTTATTGAAACCATCTCGTTATTTAATTCTCACATGAATTACTTTTTAAATATTTACACGCTTCAATTTACACAAATTTTATTGAATTCGGTTGTGATATATACGTAGACTACTGGTAATGAGTTTCAGGGTTCCTTGGTAGGGTAATTATTTTTTTATTACAGTTCATCTCTTTTCTCTATTAATAGTTTATTTGTGGTAAATATTAGTACAGCAATTGAATGTTCTTTCATTATAGTTTTGGGAGTATTTCCTGTCCATAGGTTTCACGAGTAATGAAATGCTGTGTTACTTTAATGGATATGAAATAGTAATAAAATAAAAACATCATCTCGATGGATTTCCTTCGACAAAAAATAAATTTTCCCCTCGGAGAATCTGTTTACACCAGGGATGTCAAAATGAGCACGTATGGACAATAGAGCACGCCGTGTTTGCTCCCTGTGCAGCCGTGCTGCAGTCAGGATTGGCCAGAAGGCTATCGATGCGGGGCGGAAGAGTTCGTTCGGGAAATTTCAGAGTGTGAACCTGTACTTTCTATGTGATGAATGTGGATGTAGTGCATTATGTTTAGTATTTGTGAAACATTTGGTAACGAAGTATAGATGTAGTAAATGATATTATAAAGTATTGCACGAAAATCGTAAAAATAACTAAATTATACATTTTTATTTTTCTGTACTGTTTCCCTTTTATGATTTTGTATTTAATAAAAACTGAAATATATTTCTTTGTCTTCAGATGTTTTCTTTAGTACTTCCACAACTCCGCGGAAGCCGGCGGATCTCGTGGTCGCAGAGACCAGGAAAGGAATTTGTGTACCCCTTTCTGTTATCCGATAACAGGAGCCGTTATCACGATTTAGATCTCTGGGAACTCGAGAGAACACAAGTTTGTTGGCGTGTTCTATCTTATGACTCCACTGGTATACACCATTCATTCGCTAAATCACTTTTTACGGGAAACATAATCCGAGGACGGTCTTTTTAATAGGAGTCTCTTTGTTAGTTGAACAGAAAAAAATGTTTGAGATAGCGGATTAAATGGTGGATGTTGTTAGTTCACTTCAAGCAACTCCGACGGACAGCTGCGATAGCCCGCGGTAGAGTTGGACACATTAGCGATCATCATCAGGGTATCATTAGAAAACCATTAATTACCCACCTCGAGACCCGTAGCCTTCAAGGTACTTAAGATGTTGACAGACTCCGTTTAGCCCGCGATCTGATGGCTTTTTTTATATCATTTGTCCATTCTGGCATTAAGACATTTTTCAGTTTTTTTTAATTATTAGGAGTATAACTTCGTTAGGAGATTGTAACTTTTTCACTCGAAAGAAGCAGAAGTATAGAAATATAACAGGTCATAAATCGTTATTTACATCTTGCTCAGGCCATTAATTTACATTCAGATGAAAATAAATGTATAATTGCCACAAGGTTAAGGGATAAAAAGGGTAAATTGTCCATTTTCCACATAAATCAAACCATTGCTCCTGCACCAAAAACTAACACTATTCAGATGAACGAGAGATAAGTGCTGCATGAAAGAGCTGAATGTCCATTTCTTGGTTGTAAATATGAGCAGCTTCTACGTGATTTTGAATGTTGTTATTAAATTAATGCTGCAGAAAATGTAATAACGCTAGAACCTTTACAGGACGCATTTCATAAAGAGGAATGAGACCAATACAGCGCGATACAAGCACACCAGATACCTAATGCAAAGTGTTATGTGTAAAACTGAATGATTGTTAATTTGTCGTGATTTATCTAATATATAATATATTTATATAAAGTGAAAGTACAAAACAATATATTCGACGGAACGTACTCACATAATATATTTAAGGAACGTCTCAATGACTGGAAGTGAGAAAGGTTATGGGGAAAAAGCTTTTATCTCGCTGACAATTATCCTTCCACTAGTGAATGGAGAGCCACAACCGCTGTCGCCTTCCGTTCTCCGCTGACAAAGCGAACAAACGAGCAGAGTACCTACAAAGTGAAGGGGATCAATCCGTAACATTTTCCGATTAAATTTTTTTTATATTCATTAATTAAATAAATTAAATATTTTAGTTGGAATCTAACTATATTCAATGGGTAAACGGCATTTAATAATAAACGACATCACATGAATTTTCTAATTTTTGTGACTATTGCCAGTGGCGGATCTAGACCTTGGTCAAGGGGTGGGGGGCTAACCGAGAACAATGTGCGTAGAATTCCAATTATAATTTCTTTATGCTTTCATGAAACATGTGATTGAAAGGAAAACAATTATTTTGTTTATCGTACTAGACTAAAACGTTGGTTCTAGAAAGTGCACCTAAGTTCGGTAATTTGGGTTTTAGAACCGAACACTTAGGCTTTGGAGAACTTTTTGGCTCCAGTTTTATTTCTGACAATATTTATTTCCCTCTAAATCACGAAATATGCTTTTTATGCAGTTTATGATACGAATGAAACAATAAGATCTTTGTAACAGCAGGTTTGGTTATTCGTCTGAATGTCAAAAATAAAAGGTTTAGCCGCTAAGAAAGCTTAGATTTAATTTCGATTTTCGTCAAAACATTTTTTTCAACCATGAAAGTTCTTTTATCTTCATAATTAGGGTGCTTTCTCGTGAATTGCTCATTTATTGTTGAATTTCTGTTGTTAGTAATGTATGTGCGGGTGTTGACTACAAGAGAGCCATTGCTCACATGTTTTCGGAGGTCGAAACATAAAATTAAGAAATATAAGAACAAAATATATATAATACAAGAATAATATATAAGAACAAATTGTATACAAAAATTCTACACCACTGATGTTTGGAAACTTTGAATTCTAGAATTCTCAAGCAATTCTCTGAATAATAGATTTAAGTTTCCAAATCCAATCACTGTATGTTTCTTAGAGAGAAAATATCCTAGTATGTGTTATATTTTATTGTTGTCAGCTATTTTGTATAAAATATATCAGATGCTTATCTAATATTATAAAGAATTCATTCATGTTGAAATAAAATTTATTCTTTTTAGCAGCAGTTCGATAATTTTTAATTTAAAAAATTACCAGGAAAACAAGAAAGGAGGGGAAAGAACGAATCTTCAGATTCAGATTTCAACAATAATATCAACAACAAAAAAAATACTAAGATTTTCTAAAATGCTCTTTCTTCAGTTTTCCCCTTATAACTTGATAACACATTTTTTTAAACGAAACACCACTATAATATTGTAACTGTAATATTTTTTAGAACGAAACACCACCTAAATAATGTAATATTAAATTTCCAACAAATTATGTTCTGTGTCGCTTTGTCGTCAGACGAACGGATAAGGCTTAAGAGCGCGATTGTACAATGGATCAAAAATCTCATTTTTCCCGTAATTTGTTTGTAACTTAAGAACTACTTACTTTTAGAGAAAATGTCCTTATTCGAAATTGAAATTTATTGAACGTCCAACCAAATGTGTTTTTCAGAGTATTTTCTTCTGACGATCTGTTTATCTGCTGGTGCGCGTTGAACTTAAGTTCACAGCTATGTAGTAGAGTCAACGTGTATTTTTTTTCCTTGCATGTGTCTGTGGTCCAAATACGGTTCCAGTTCCGGTCTTTAACTCTTGTAAATTCACAGAATTAAAAAAATTACATAGCATTTTATTTCTAAAACCCATTGCTTCAAATTTAAAATCCATGAAACTGAGAATTGTTGAAATTTTACTGTTTTTTTGTTTTGTTTTTGTTTATTCTTGGTACTTCGGTCGAGGTCGAAAATTTCGGTTTCTCATCAGAACTTGATCATATCAACATATTAAAAATTCAGAACTACCCTATTTGATACAATTAAGCAATACATATCCACTTTTCGACCTAGGTGTGCACAAAACTTCCACGCACAGAAGAGGATAAACAGATTGCCAGAAAAAAAATATCCAGGATAACGCGTTTTGTAGGACGTTTAATGTATTCCATTTTAGTATGAAGACATTTTCTCTAAAAGTTTGTAGTTCTCAAGTTAAAAATTCAATTAGATCCATTGTAGAATTTTTGTCAATTTAATCATGTTCTTTAGCATTTTCCGTTCGTCTAGTGTCAAAACGGTACAGAATGTAATTTGTTAGAAATTTAATGTACATTTTTTCTGTTCAAGAATATTTTGTTCTAAAAATGCGTTTTTTTAGTTATAGTCAAAAAACTAAAATAATAATAAAAGGGAAAAAACTTTTTTTGACATGCTTCTTTTCGTCACATAATTACTGGACTAATAGTCAAATGAGCATTTGATGCCAGTAAGGTCGTGTTTGGTATCATTTTTCATCATTTTAAGAGTAGATTTCAATTATTCTATAACAACATCACAATTTTTATGGAGAAAATTTTTTTTTGTGGTAAAGCCAACTTGTTTACTGAAAGATCTGTCCATTGGTCTCATTGTCTGGGGATTCACGGGATGGGCACAGGTAGACCGGTGTAGACCTAAACCTTAAGGAAATGTCGAGTTTAATGGTGAAGTTATCCTTCTACCTGAGGATCTGTCGAGTTTAGTACGCCCGCGGGAAGATCATTGTCATATCGAGCTTTGAATTGTATCCTCCTCCTTGTTAGTTAATCCTCTCCTGTCGTCGTATCTTCGGGTGGGCCAAGTTGTTGGTAAATCCGACTAACCACTCCACATCCCTTACCATAGCTCCCCCACCTTCCACCCCTCCTAGTTCGCACTATGTAGACAAGCTAACAATTGCAAGCTATAATCCAGTCCCTTCTGTTCCAGCTATGTGCTATGAATCAACGCAGACATACTTCCATGCAACTCGGTGCGTTTCGAATAGATTGGGAACAGTCGAGTTTTTTAATGCAATTAGATGCGGCGAGTAAGGACGGTGAGCTACTTGTTGACGAAGTATTTGCAAGATATGTTTGAAATATGAGAGAATCTTCACATGCCTAATGTTATGTTTTATTACTTTATTTATGTAATCCGTTAATATCTGTATTAAACCTTCCATAACTCTGACCATAAAAGTTAAATATCTTTAAAACTTTTAATTGCCATCTCGTTTCAACTTTTCATTTTTTTTGTGACAGGTCTTTCAATCAAATTTCAGTCATCCCCAGATTCTGACATTGCCGGGGAATGGTGATGGTGGCAATCCCAGAAGTAGCAAATAAAATATCTCAGCGTTACGACGAGCTTCTCTATAAAAATTCTAATATCAGAACTATCACAATGCTCAGATCAAGACTGACAGAGAATTCACTACAGTGTGGTATGTGCAGTATCACAAAAATTATGACGACAAATATGCAAGAAACTGAACTAAAGGCTCATACGGTTCACTGCAGTTCATGCGGCAAAAATTTTTTCCACAACGAAAGCTCAGGCTAATTAGTGCAATCGGATTGTTATGCGAGGTTAGTGGATTAGTGAAAGACATCTTTTCATTTAACTTATTGATTGAATCAGAACTGTGAATACTTTTTGAACCATATAATATATATTAAACAAATGGATTAGGATTTCATTGTAGTTATTTCCTGATCAAAAAGTATTTCGACAAGGTGAACAGTTTATTCGTTAAACCGAAGATTAAAGACCGAAAGAGAACTTTAAGATGTTTGTTTCATCTGGTATATCTTAATACACCTTGTAATTAGATTATTTTGACTTTCGATGTGGAAAATCTCATTCAAGGGACTTTAACTTGAACAGGTATTTTAACTTGAACAGGATCCTTTGCCACGATATTTTAAATCTTAGGTTTTTACGCGGTGTATCAATCCAGATTTTATCAAGTCCATTTCAGTACATATAAAGTGACTCAGTATCGAAAACTTAGTTAAAACTCACGAATTTTTATTCAACCCCCATAGCATGGTGTAATTTGACAGGAAACGTTTTCATGAACACTAAACAGAAAAAAAAAATTCTTAAATTAGTCGGAAACAAATTGAAGTAGAAGGTTTCTTCATCTGCAAAATTAAAATTGAGGTTTGTGTGGAACCAAATTAATTTCACGAAATTTGTTCATCGCCCAAAGTTTTAATCCAGAATCACAAACGATCCTAAACTCAACATTGACGATTCTTCGAAGGAATTCAAGTGGTAAGACAAGGAGCCATCTGACAAGTGTCGAGAATTGGAGAAGCGAGCACTTTGTTTTGTTTTGAGTTACGATACTCAACAGTGATGTAAGCGTAGTAAAGGAATGCCACACTTCATTGATTTCACGCAGTTCCGAGATGATCGGCCCGGTGTTGATATCGAAGACGTTTCTACGACAGCGCTTAACTTTCTCTATACCATACGAGTAAGGGAGAAAGTAATAAAAACAGAGTGCCTACAACTTCACTTTCTCCGATTCAGAGGACAATTCTGCTCATGCAGCGAACGAGTTAAAATGAAGTTGACACGAACGATTAGATTAGAAAGAAATTATATTTCTCTAGAAGGATAGGAGATCCATTCAGCGTTCAGCAGACTCAATGATGTGCGTTTTAGAACGTTTGAATGTTAATATTCCCCGCAAAATAACTAAAAAGGATACGCGGATGATCATGTATGTTCACCCAGTGCGTCAATGGGCAGTATAATAATTATTCCGAGGATGTAAAGTCCCTGTAATTTTCGCCAGTAAAATACCCACATCTCTCAGTCTCTAGTTCCCTCTTCCTCTGACACCTTTGTGAACTAAATAACGAGGAGTTTGTAACGCCGAAAGAGCAACAAGTGTTATTCTCGCAGTTACTAACAACACGAACAGTTATCATATCATCCACGCCGTGTAGCGCGAACTTACTAACAATCTCATTAGTCCTCTCTCACCGGCATAGATCACGCATGCTTCATACACATGCAACGAAGCAATTTCATATCAGAGGTGAATTTATTCAGCTTCCTCGTTGTACTCATCCCAACGTCTTCGGCGGGTTTAACTCGGAGATGAATGAAAGGATGTGTGTTTTTTTCATTTGTGCTTGTTTGTGCACGAATATTTTCTCTTGAGTTAGATGTTCAATCAATTGACTCTCCTGTTCCCTAAAGTGTTCAATATATGCTTGTTCAAAATTGCCGCAAGCCTGAGCAAGACGATAAAAACTTAATGTTAGCTAAATTTGTAGTTCTTAATGAAATGAAAACCGTTCCCGGTGATTCTCCTATTAAATACGCAGTTTGTACCGCTTTTTTGACAATAAATTTATTTAGGTATTCTATTTTATTTAAATAATGTTTCCTGGGATATTAAACATATTATCTAACGACGATGTAGTGACAGATCATTTTCAAAGCAAAGCAGTGTTTATTAGTCGTCCACGAGTTATGGCCGCTGAATTGTAATGCGACGTATGATGTTCATTTCATACTCGAGTTATTGTCCGCCAAATTACTGTAACGCTAGAAAAGAAACGAAGGTCTAGCGGAAACGATTTATCGATTTATCAACGTTTAAGCGAGGAAACCACGCGGGCGAAGTGCGGGAGAGGGATAGGGGAGCGAGAGAGTGAGAGGGAGAGGGGGGAGAAAGAGAGAGAGAGAGCAATCGGAACGTGCGTCACGTCGGGGCCCGCGGACGAGTGAGTGTATAGCCGGCAGTCGTTTGCTTTCGCAGCGAGGCAGTCGACCCCCGCCCGATCAATCGCATCTCCTTGGGAACGATCCCCTCGGATGCGAGCGCACGTGTTGGGGAGACCCCCCCCCCCC
>NNCF01126939.1:154172-190483 GCA_002313205.1 Laupala kohalensis
TGTTAAAATAAGATCGTATATTTAATTTACAAATCAGCCGTTGAAGTGTTTCTTGCACTAGTCCATATACGTTCCTCATAAAACTGCAATATTTTTATAAATTAAGATCGAAGGGAATCTTAACCCACAACCAACTGGGGCATTATCGTCACCAGTGGCGGATCTATGGGGGGGGGGGCTAAGGGGGCTATAGCTTGAATATTTTAATTAATTAAAATTAATAACTTTAACAAATTATTGTTATTGTTACTAATAATACCAGATTGTTAGTTGTTAATTATTTATAGGACTCATTTTATTTAAAGGTAATATTTATAACATTTGTGTTGTAAAACCATTATTTTTAAACAAAAATGCCTCCAGGCTAGCCCCCCCCCCTTGATTATGGTCTAGATCCGCTACTGATCATGACACGACACGGGCATAATAAGACGAAATTTGAGAGTCCACATTCTTCAATATCCTTTCCCTCTTATCAACCCAACACCACACATTATTTTGGAGCGTTTCTCCTAAATATATTTGGTGTCTGCGCACCGTGGAAATTATGCAGCATATGTTGTTTGCGTCCTTGTAACATGATATTTTCACCAGAGTAAAATGTGTCAGGCAATTTCGACGGCTTTGGTGGGATACTTTCAGAAAGTTATTGTTTCCATTATTCTGATGAAATATGGTTACAAAAACAATGGATATAATTAATGAAACCATATCCATCTACTCACCCACCCTAAAATTAATCCATTGTTCTTTCCCGTCCACACGTGGGCGTAAATGGTAAAGGTGTGAGCCATAAGGGCTTGAATCTTTATAAGACGAGAACGTAAGAAACGCTGTTCCGGAAACTAGAGGTAACATATTGGAATTAATTGACGATATTTAAAAATAACATTTGGATGTGAAACTGCCTCTTCTAGCAACAGAGAGATTTAATATGCGTCGCCCAGTGTAAAGCAAAGAGAACGCATTGTATATGCTATTTAATGTGGAAGCACGCTCCCCAACCACGCACTCTGCCGATAACTACAGCTGTGCAACTCAGGATATCCCACCAGGCGCCGCACAGAGAAGTGCTTGCCCTCAAAACCTGGCCAAAAGTCGAATAATTGAAATTCAAAAAATGGTGTAAAAACTGGTATTGACCGGAAGTTAAATAATTGGTGCTTCCAGGAGTTAATAGATTTTTGTTATCCGTCGCTTCCTGTCGCGTCTGTGCGAGTCGAAAGTCAGGTGTTTGAGGAAAATAATGTTTAATAAATTTAAATTCGACCAAAATGAACCGACTATTTCGTGTACAAATTTCAATATAAATAAACAAATTTCGAAAACGAAAACAAATATACAGTTCCACACTACCTTCCGATACCGTTTGGTTTCATCGTCAGGTGTACAAATACATTACAAACGTGTGAGTGCTGTTCACATCATATGCATAATGACCTAGGGCCTGGCGTAAAACATGCTTGAAAAGTATACTAGAAACGTAAATTGAACTTCTTTTTTAAGAAAAAAGTTTACTCTTCAGTAACTTGTGAATGTATTTCATGTACCATTTATTGGTGGATTTATCTAAAAAAAAATTACTGTGTATATAAAGGGTCACGACTATTTGTTATATTTTTGTTGGCTTTTTCCAATTACATCAATGTTTAGGAAGCTTCCTTTGTACAAATTCCGTTGTAATTTTGTAATCTCTGAAAGAGAGGTCTTACTTATCGCGCAACTTTATTTATACCACACTACTATGACTGTGTGTTCCTAAAAAACAATTACCGCGTTTTATCCGACCGTAAAGATAGCCAATTTTTGTAAACTTCTGTTGTACTTTGAAAATGTTAGTAATTTCACACGAATCAAAGAACTTTTATTCCTATAACTACGAAACTTAACTTACATGTGTATAACGTATATATTATTTATCACTTCTTTGTTTCCTAATATATATTTCATGTACTATTTATGTACGCATATTTTTTTATTGTAAAAAAAATCCCAAAATTTGGATTGTGCTTCTAAAATATGAAACATTTAATGGATTGAATTGAAGAAGAATAAACAATTTCACGAAATAAAAATAAAAAACTGAATATAATTACGACAAATAATGAAAAACAAACCCGCGAAACCGCGAGCTGAAGTTTTTACATGAACGTTAATATGTTATTCATAAACTAGTAAACGATGTTGATGTTTCTCCGCTATCGGTTCATAATGTGTAGAAGGCACACATGATTACCTCTCAAGGTTTTGTGGCATCTATTAAAAAACTATATTCGAGTACATGATTATTTAAAATTTGATATGATTAAAAATACTTAAGTTTTGTTATATTAAATAATAAATTAATAATGAATAGATTTTCGTGAAATTTAGTAGCATATATAAAGGTAACTTTATCAACTCCATCTAGACTTTATCATTAATCCAAGAAACAATAAATATAAATGTTATTAAATTTATTACAAAATGGCGACTAACAAGTACTCGAACTATTTCGTGACCTTATTTACAACTACCTTATGAATAACATTTCAATACATCGATCATTATAAATAATTTAATATCGTCAATTAAAAATTTGTTTATTCCTACTTGTGAGTAATATTTATTAAAAATACGTATGATACTTTTCACTTTCAAGTTCTCTGATTTATAGGATATTTGGCATTTTATCTTTTAAAAATTTGCTTACTTTAATAGGGCCGAATTTTTATTATTATTATTATTATTATTATTATTATTATTATTATTATTATTATTATTGTAAAACTCAAATATTTATTTACCAATGAATGTAACAAAAAGTGGAGGTGAATTAAATGCTGTGAATAATTTTTTTAAAAAAGCATATCACCCGAATAAATCATATGTCATAGGTCCCTTAATCTCAATGTAAAAATCAAAACAAAAAAAGAAGAAAATAGCGCTAAAACTAGATAAAAGCTTTATACATTTTTCTTAACAAATATAATGGATATAATATTTGTATAGATATAAAAATAATTAGTCTTAATTTACCAAATTTACAGGTTAAAATACATTTGGCCAGGTTCATCATTTAAACATTTATTCGATTATTTCATTTTAAAATTTCGAGTGTTTCTATTTCCGTAGTAAAAAACTCGCAGAAAAATACGAAAATGGAAATCAGGCTGTATATGGACTGTTCATTAAAAATATTTTTTCTATTTTATTCGATGTTTGACTCCCTATGTTATAGATTTTGATTTCAGTCGCTGCTTATTTAATTACAGAAAACGGATGATCAATGAAATTCAAGCAACGTTTTAACAAACAGTCAATATCGTCCTTCATATTTCTACGTCTATATTTTTCGTAAAATACACGCCTGTTTGTCTTTCGTAATGACGAGTCCTATATGACACTGAAAAATACTCATACTTCAAAAGGTAGTATGAAGTAGGACAGTTTAATACGTCCGTAAAATATTTCATAATTCTGTAAAATTTCGTGTGTCTGCTGAAGCTCTTTATTTTGACACGTTTGTCGCAAGTAAATTTTTGTAAACTGTGAGTGAAAAGCAACTAATGCATGCTAAATATTTTCAGTGTTTTTTAAATTAGTTATTTCATATTTATTAGTATATTTTAATATAAAAGTATTAGAATGAAAAATTACCAGAATAAAATGGACATGCTTCCTTATTTAAAAACTGAAGCTTCAAAATATAATTTAAATCCAAGTAACTAAATAATTGAAAAGATATAGCCATTGCTTACGTCTAGGAAAAATATATCTTTGGATGTAAAGAACATTCCTTCCAATCCACCCATAAACTAAGCTAACACGATTCGTTTATGGATACCGTCGTACACACAATACTTTAAAGTGGCTATTCGGCACGTAACTCCAAGGTAACAAATTTTAATGTCTAATTACATTTTAAATTAAATATTAAAGTCACATTAATTCAGTACGTTGTTATCCATTTTGTACGTACCCTATAATTTTGATCTAGCTCAAAACAACTCAGAAATATTGAACAAATATATTTGTTCAAGGAAATAGTTCATGAATTTTAAGACCAGACGAAATAAGAATGTTACTTTGAGTTTCATAATATCTTAATAAAAAGTATTCATTGCGTGGCTTCACTGAATCATATTCCTTATTTTTAATTTGAAAAATGGTGCGATGATGAACGTAGTTTGGTAACGACGTAAACATTTTTAAATATCTAGATAAAAACCAGATAGTAGTAATTGTAAGTGGTAATTAAATTATTCATAACAGAAAATAGAAATCTTGACGGTGGTTATGTCCAAGGTCAAACATTGCTTCTTTGATTGCTAGTGGGGACAAATCGGTTTACTCCATCTTAAGAGTCTCCATCCTAAGAGGTTCATTTTTTTCTAATGTATTGAATGTTAAATCGTGAAATTTATTAAAATGTCAATCTTTTATCGTACTTCCCATTATGTTTTTAAGCATCATTACGTAAGAAAGGAGTTTCCTGGTCGTCTTTCCTAAGAGAATCTTGAAACCTCTGGACAACCCTGGAACCCGATACAATTTTAGAGACACAATAAAGCTTGCTTTGAGCTGGAATAGTGTGCGACTTGCTTGCTAATGAGAATATATTACAGTGAAACTTTGTATATACGTTCAAAGTTGTACGTTTAACGAGCATTACCGAATACATCACCACCCGATATGCCTGATGCAACTTCCGGTTCATTAACATGTCCAAACTACTAACAGCCTTGGAATAATACATTTCTTATTTTCAATGTTACGAGTTTACTACTAGAGATGATAGGCGAACATATTTTGTTTCTATTTTACCGCATGCCTCAACATTTATTTTCAGATTAATTCAGTTTATCGAATGTGTTCCGGAATATTTAAAAATCGCGAAGTTATTTATGTTTTTGTGATGTTGAAATTTGAAGAATAAACTAAAATCACTTTTGTTTGGTTGCCAAGGAAAATGTTGATAGTTCACGGATCAACGGAAAATTCATCCGAAATTGAACGAATCTTCACTTGAATGGTCGCCCTCATTTCGGTCAACTCGTCACATCAAATACTTCGTTACACAGGGGTAATTTTAATACGAACCTATTTATAAAATAATACACCTTTGGGAAATACGCGAGTGTCTTTATATAACGTTTAATAAGTTTAAACATAATTTATTCCTAATATCAAGTTATTACAAACTTGAAAACTCATTATACAAATATTTGAAATTTTATCGTACCTATTTATGTAATTAAAAACTTTCATCGTGACCACTCTTGCACATATGTGCCACTCTACGCTCTGCGCTATCTCGCCATATGCAAAGAACCCCACCGGTGGTTCAGGTGGTAGTGTTGTCGCTCCTCACCAAGTAATCCGGGTTCGATTCCCGATAGGGCCAGAAAATGTGTAGCTTTTCACATTGTCCCAGTTCATATAGCTGTGACTACTGAAAAGCAAACCTTCCTTCTTTCTTCCTCAATCCAGCTACTCCTAGTATCAATAACAATAACTATTACTAACTATTTCTACTAACCCCTCTACGTGGGTCTAGTTGTTGGTAAACCCAGTAAGCGGCATACCTACTAACAATAGCCTACCACCCAACTCCTGCATGTAGATAAGCTTCAATAGCACGTTACATTTCCCATTTACATATATATGCTCCTTAGACAATCCTTAGCGACACTATCTACTCGTTACGACCCGAAATTAGCGGGTGAAAGAAAACAATTGCCTGTTCGCCTGCCTTATGGAGTGTCGAACAACAGACTACGCTTCTTTACGCTAGAGTCCTTAGGAGAACCCTCTATATATGTTATACGAGTTGATGCGAGCATTAAGAGATAGCCGAACATTTATGTGCCAGACAGGCAAAAACTATCCCGGCTAGACCTCGCAACAGACGCATGACCACCGTGCTCCATTGGCTCGATCTCATTAGTCATCTTACGCTGCGCGCAGTATAAGAGTGATCGAACTGATTGACACTGCATGCCATGGATGTCAAATTATTTATATGTTTTACGTTTTATATGTTCTTTCTTCTTTTTCCCTTTTCGCGCTCCACTCGGCTTCAACCTCTCCATTATTACTTCCTATTATGAATCAGTAGGACGACTCTCTTCAATTACACTCACGAGTTATGGATCCGTCCATACGCGCAACATATATACAACGACTGGAGGTTTTATACTTATAATCCCTTATCTCTTTCTCAAATAAAACGTATTCTATTAATTAGTACACTCAATATTTGTCAATTGCTCCTTTTTACTTTGACGCAATACGTTTTTCGTGACGTAATACGTTATTGTTCTAAATAAATGTTTATACTCCAATTTATTTTATTTATGAGAGCTTGGGATCCCCAGGGTTCCGAGATTCCTAGTCGATCGCCAAGTAGCAAATTTGTTCGATACGAGCCTGGAAAATAAGATATTTGGTCAAATAATGGGAGTGAGTTGTTTGATTTTGAAAGGAAAGACAGGCATGGCCTGCGATCTACATGACAGACTAGCAACGTACAGAGTTTTGCTTTTCACAACACACCTGACATATCTACGTCTCGTGAATTTTTCAGACCAAGTCTACGAGGAAATCGACTACAAGGAGAGTATTTCCTGGAAGGGAAACGACTTTATGTCTGTCGAACACAAAACATTGTAGCCGTAATTTTGACAGGTGAGCGTTAGAAAAGTTAGTGCTGAGCAAACGGAGTTAAATTCTAATTCCCTACGACCGTTCGCTTGACATGGGATCCTCGATGACGAACTTGGCTCTTTGACGGAAGACATACAAGATGAAATAAATAATAACGGCAGAGTAATAGTGGGTTGCATCAGTCTGCATTAGGCTCACTTTCCTACTACTTATTTTCCGACACGAAGTAAGATTCAAAGTACCTGTCTCATTGGTTCAAAATTTCTGCATCTCAATGGAACTTACAAAATTTAGCCCGGTTAACTTTTCGTGATACAAATTGGTGTAGTTTGTGTGCATGATAGTATGCTTAACTTAAATTCCTCGATACATCTAGAACGAACGCTAGCTGATCTGGAATTTGCGAATCGTAATTGTTGTTAATAATGTTTCCCATATATCGCAATTCTTTCTAATTTATCGGTTTTTAACAATTTAGCAGAAAATCTGCAATCACGTAGGGATGAATAATTGATCATAAATCAATCATATCTGTACAAACACAATATTTCACGGTAACATTTACTTTCCACGCGATTCGTTCAATTACTTAAGACGCAGTTTTAGGGACAAAGAATCGAAGAAAATTAAATTAAATTTACTTTGAAAATTTATTCTTTATATCGCTATTCTTTATATCGAAAAATCTAGGGAACATGAAAATGTCCTAATTTGAAAGAAACTCTTAATTTTAAATATCGTTAAAGATGGTTTCCAGCTATTTTTAAATGAATATTGATTTTTTTATAACTATCTTTTCATGTATCTTCGATTAAAACTAGTACAGAATATAATTTTTAATAATTATGAAAAATGTAGGGGTGGTCACCTGGATACGAATTCACAGTACAATTTTACAACGTCACAATATGATTTTAACTACTTTTTTGAGAAACATTGTAATGAAAGATTATCTTATTAATGAGTACATTAACAAGATATTCCAAAATAAAGTAAAAGTATGAAGTGTGACTTTGTTTTTAAAATATATCTAATATTATTGAAGCTTCAAATGGTCGTTTGTTTAACCCAACCTTTTTCCCACTTCATGTGGGGTCGGTGAATGGGTATGGATATATGATGCTTCAATTGGTTTGTAGTATGCTTCAAATGTAGTTGAAAAATATTCACTACATCTCAATGAGTTCCTAATAACATTTCCAACAATTCAAAACGCATCTCCACCTTATGGAAGGAAGATATGTTTTTAAAATATAGCATTCCAGATTCTGTTTACAACATAATTTCTCACTTCAGTAAGTATTATTTTTCCTTCGAAGTTTCTAAACAACAAAAAAACCTCGCCCGTGTCCAGTGCATCATATTCTCCCAAATAAACTTGTCGGAGACAAAGAGATTGACAATTGTTGTATATTAGTTTCAAATACCGGTCTACCATGGCTGACGAATCATATTTGATGACTGAAAAGCAATTTTCCTGAGGTTTGGGAAGTCGATTATTTAAAGATAAGTTGTGTATCTTCGATAAGCTACTTTTCATTTTTTTCCTCAATTTCAGAGACCAGAGCACCTAGAGTTAACTTTATGCACACGTCATTGACTTCACTATGAAAAAGCAAATAAAAACTATAAAAGAACATGGAATGAGGAAAAACTCAGATGAGTAGCTGATTGGATGAAAGAGACTGTAAATTAGTCTACAATAAAATCCGATGATTTTTACATATTATTCAGAAAACGTATTTTACATTTCGTCTTTATATTTCAGTTCAACACTACGAGCTCTTGGACATTACGGGCAGACTAATTATACAAGTATTGAAGCTTTTTTAAGTCAAGTCTCCTATTACTTTTACCGGAATGGCCTGACCGTTTATGGTGGTATTTCATGTTAGGACGCGGATTCTTTGAAAAATTTCAGCCGAATCCATATTAGTTTACTTAGTTCGAAAAACAGCGAACAGATATTCGTTCGTCGACAAATTCCTTAGTAAGATCGCTTGCTTGCAGATTGTTCTAAGATTGTAATAGCATTTTCCTTTGCGACGCTATCAATATATTCAAAAGAGGAACTGGTCATTCTCAGCAAGTCACGAATGTCTTTCAACTAACTAGTGAAAGTAGTGTTTCCGTTACGCGCAAAAACGAAAAATCACGTTTGAGGAAGTCTGCTGGAGACATCCAGTCAGCTGCCTTGTTCTCTGGACCACACCGCGAAAGCTGATTCGAACTGCTGCTGTGGCGGTGTGAAGGAGCGGTGGGGAATGCAGATGTGGGACTATTGCTTGCGAAGGATCGATGACAAAACACCTACGACAATTGTTTCGAGTGTTTCACATCAAAATACGTAAAAAAGCGCTGAAAGTTTATGACGCACGCGTTCAAACAATACCTTATAAAAACACATTCTTTTGATATATTTCAAAAGAGTGTGGGATAACTAAACGTTTCTTAGCCAAAGCGCAAACTTCTGAACACCACAGTAAGTTTCTAATAATTTGCTTTACAATGAAAGTACAATTTGAAGTATATTCATTTTTTACTTCATAAGAAGCAATAGAAAATAAGGTTTTACTTCATTACCTAAAATCAAAGTACTCGCTCCATTTTCTTGTACGGCGATGCGAGTCCTGAAAGTGTTCTTGGCTTCAATGTCTCTAGAACCTCTAGGATCCTAAACAAATACAGTTATTCAAAAACAAAGTGTTAAACATGAGACAAAAAGCATAGAATAGACGAAAATTTTGAAAACTTCAGTTTTTGCAAGTACAGAATGCAAAATATAGTTGATCTAATTTTAAAGTCTTCAAATTGACGTAATTAAACGCAGAAAAATAAGATAGTATTTCTGGGTCAAGTCTTCAAGTGCTAATAACGTCAATTTGAGACAGACGTTGACGTGACTAGGTTGCTGTTTGTGATGGCTCTTCTTGGACCCAGATATGCTCCCAGAAAATTCTCCTCACATCCCATATATTGTATAGGCCTCCGTCACAGACACTGAGTGAGAAGATGCGAGTTGAGAAATAAGCTGATTAAATGTAATTAACGAGTTATTAACTAACTCATGGTGGATAAATTTCTATTCATTGCTGGTTGCATAAATTTTGCAATCTCCGTTGGCAAGTTGCCGAACGGCTCTTATAGCCGTAACGGCCCAGCAAGCGGAAAGCGTTTTATCCCAATTTCATCGACCTCAAGAATATTCCCTTTTATTTTTGCGGTTTTAGTGGTTAGAGCAATCAAAATAATTCTTAATTTTACACTTACCTCGGTGGCGCTTTTCAAACATGAACCTTAAAAAATGATATAGACAGGCTTATTGACGAAAATTAAAAGTAACAAAACCGTGAAAAGTTTTTTTTTAATGCAAAGAAGCCTATTAATGTCATTATTTTTCAGGAACTTATACCCTTCAGCTAATGAGAATAACACTTTTATCACAGTATCAATATGCAATAGATGATTATTACGAAAGGTAGATTTATTAGTGACAAACGTGACAATTGATTCTTGGAACAGACGTTAAGATTCACGACTCCAATGAATACAGCAACACAATGGTATTTCAGTTTCTTTTAGAAATTGTAAAGCGTACTTTGAATTAGTTATTTAGGTTCAGTTGAAAACATTTTGACCATAAATACCCACCAATATACGTTGATGAAACAAGCTCAAACAAACTTTTTGAAAATTCGATTTAACATATATTTAATTTTCCGTGTTAATTTACATTGTCTTAACCATCTTTTGCGAATGTCCTTTGTAAAGTACCAGAATTCCCTCAAATTGCTGGGAACCCCCTCCCCCCGGCAGCTTGAAGTTTGCCTCTTTGCCGCGACTGAGCACTTGAAGTTCTTGCCTTTTGAAAAGTTTCTTCGAGAGCATTTCAATCAATAACTGTTGCTACTAGAGGTCCTAGTGGCTCGTGAAATGTACAGGTTTCAGTCCTAAATATTTGGTTGAATCTTTCTCTTCATTATTTCCAATAGTACATGAAATAAAAGAATCAAGCGGAACCGAATACACACAGAAAATTTATATTTATTATTTAGCCGTGTTATTACTATGTAATCGTAATATACGAGAGCGTGTGCATGGTAAAAAGGTTAAATGAAGGCGTGCAATATAGAATTAAATGAGACACTTTTTCATTCGATTTGTATATGTATAGTATTCGAAAGTGATACATCATACAAATATATAAGCAAATGAAACATAATAAACACATTGAACTCTTCAAAATCCTGCAAAATATAGTGACCATAAATTGCATCGAATGAAATGAAGAATCTAGTACTTGAATTAATTTACAATACGACGATTTATAGAGAAATATGTTCGTTTATTTCATGTTTGATCCAATGAATGCGATCTGCTACAATAGGTTTGATTAAATGATAACTAGGAATATGATGAAAGGTCAATCCGTCCGTGCTACATGCCCTGGACCTTGGGAGTTGGCGGAGAGTAGAGAGTGATTTCTTGGCCTCGGTAAAAAGAGAGTTGGGGCCTGCAGATTTGAACCCGGAATAGGATCGGAACACGTTTCAAAACACACTAAATGGGAGTCAGCTTGGACGTAGAGCATGGATAAAAATCCCGTGAGCTAACCAGGATCAGATCCAGCAAGTTCAGCGCACTACTCACTGAGCTGAAAGGTGAACAAGAAGCTCCACGTCACAACTCCCAGGGAGCTACACACACTCTCAAGAGAAATTAAGAGATAGAGATCGTCAGTAAATGCCCCGGGAGAAGACGCAGAATAGTTGATACGCTGTGAAATGTAGAAAGTGGTTTGACGCAAAAAAAGTCACATCGTCTGTGTGATGAACGAGTGCACTTCATGTCTATAGTGAATCCGTCGATAATTGTTTGTTTTTTGCTCCAGAACGTTGTTTAAACATACAACTAAGGAGATATTTCTCGATTTTTAATATTTTCCTCTTCTCCGCAAAGAAGGTTATAGAGAACGCATAAAATCCTAAAGTAAAAAACTCTTAAAACAGCTACTCATTCATAAATATCAATCGGTCTAATGTAGTTGATTACAATTATCCAGACGAAATTTTATACCATGTGCCCAAAACGAGGCATTTCCAAAATCACTTTTTTCTATTTCATTATTAGTTAAGAGCTAGATTATTGCATGTATTTTTTCACCAAATCAATCTACATGTGAAAGAATTCTACTTGTAATTTCTTTGGTCAATGCGTATTTTTTCAGCTCTCAAGTAACTATGATATATTCGCCCTGCAAGCATTTATTATTATCAACTTTATTTTTTTAATACGTATTATTATTTTAATAAGAAATATTTTTAATTACATATTAAAATATTATATAATTTATTTTATGTATTACATCAATAATAAATTTAACTTTAACGGAATATCACTTAATATTAATTTCTCATATTTATGCGAATATATTGTAAGAACCCAACGTCTCTCCTTCCCAATTCCTTCGTCCAAAAGGGTAAGTCCGATAGCTTGAACCTCGCAACATCACAAATAAAAATATAAAATAAAGAAAATTAAAAAATGATAATTTATTGAGCAACAAAGGAATATAAACATCCCTAGTGTTACTATGTTTATTTAAGAAAGTATTAATTAACAAGAAGCGTTCATTCTATTGCCTCGAAATGATTCCGTGTAGCATTCAACAATTCCAAATGCGCGTCCGTTATTTCGACGGAGTTCGTCTGCCACAGCGAAAGGCCGCCAGCGCCACGTCACGTGACACCTTGACGTCACACCTCGTCCCCCCTGTCCACCACTACACCTTCTCTTGTGATTGTTCTGTGACTGTGGGGGCGGGCGCGGCAAGCGAGAGGAAAGCAACTGCACGCGACTCACAGTGAGAGAGTGTCGACCTGCGCGCAACCGATTGGGATTGAAGCGAGCTAACTGATTGCTGGTGAACTTCAGTTTTCCATCTATAACGGCAGAGCATATATTAAGCTATTAACTAATGTTGCCTAGTAAGGAACGTAATGTCGCATCGGTACACCTATTTCTGTCTGCGCAAAAATGAAGAAAAAAAATTAGGAAAATCAGAAAATTGCGCTATTTGACCCTAGGCCCAATGTAGCTTCATTTATTATGTAAAGAATATTTTACACGATGATATGAATCGCATTTCATATAAGTTACGTGAGAAAGATGTTCGAAACTCTTATTAACAATTACTGTTCTCTCGACAAACCAGTCTACGAAAAATTTCACTTATTAAGCAGTACTTCTCTAAAATAAGCAACAAATTTAACATTTTTTTATTGTTTCAGTCGAAGTACTACCACTAAGTGAAAGATTCCAAACAATTCACAAGAATTTGGCGGTTCAATGGATTAATACGAAACATGAAAACCTTCGCTATCGCTTTCTCAATTTATCACATTTACAATATGTAGACCAAATTCCAAAAAGTATAACTACCGTACTAAGGAACAGCGAAATTACACCCAAGTATGGAGAAAAATTGCAGAAAATTACAGAGGAAGAAAAAAACCCTGTAACGGCAAAAGTGGACACGGGGATGAGATCACAATTACATAATTTTTAATAATTCCAGATCAGAATTTTAGAGTTACGTCTTTTATCGGCAACCCGTCACGAACACGCTTCTTTCCCACAACTGAAATCAAATCCTAGTGCTCCTAGTGGATTTCCGGGATATTCAGTACAACGCGCGTCAGCGGCTGGATTTCTGGGGATATTCCCGTCAATCATTCCTCAATCGCCAATCACCCTCTGGTGGCTCAGGTGGTAGCGTTCTTGCTCTTCACCAAGCTCTTCATCTACCTCCTGCTAGTATCACTAACTCTATTACTAAATACTCCTACTAACCAAGCCAAGTTGTTGGTTAACCCAGCTAACCGACCCACCTACTAACAATAGCCTACCACCCAACTCCTACCTCCCATCGCTCCATGTAGATAAGCTTCAATAGCAAGCTACATTTCCCATTTACAAATCCTGCAACGGAAACTAGTGGTGCAAAACACTTGCATATACTTTCTCATATACGTTTCTCTGCAGCATAAAGTGACAAAAAGTATTGTAAAAGTGTTACGTACATGTAATTTCCTTGTAGACAGAAATTGATGTATTTTCGTTTCTGCAGTGCGTTTGCTGTCCTCCATTTTATCATAATCATATCTTTCATTTCAATTTACGGAAAGTGAATTATACGTCTGCTTGGTCCATTTACACTGTTAACTATTATTCAAGCTTCTTGAAACAGTAAACTAACGTGTATGTGTAGCAGACAAATTATTATACTGTGACTATAGCACACTTTCAAGCGAAATACCGCTAATGCGGATGTAATACATACTAATTGTACTTTACGTACAGAATATTTAAGCAAAATCGTAGGAGCCGTTTTTGAGAAATATTCGAAAGAGTACTTTGACCTCCATGTGAAGTACCCTTTGTATTAACGTAAAAAAACAATCAGAGTACGTGCATCGACAAAAAGTAAATTCTACCGTAAATACGAAATATGAACTAAATATATTTTCCCATTTACTCAGAATAGCTGCGCACAGACAGGCAGACGGACAGACGGACAGACGGACAGACGGACAGACGGACAGACGGACAGACGGACAGACGGACAGACGGACAGACGGACAGACGGACGTTATGCCAAAAACAATTTTTTCTGAATCGGATAACCAAAACTGATATTTCCGTCGAAATCTCGCTTTCGATTTTTTTCACGATTACAAAACTTTCTATAAAAGAGAAAATAAAAATGGAAAAATTGTCATTCACTTTTCATGTCATCTAACATCCGCATCGGGGAAGAGTGTCAGGATGGTATTCCTGCGGCCAGGAAGGTCGCCCGGCGCCCACAAATGCTACATCCCGTAACGGGAAAAGCTGCATGAAATTATACTTTACATAATCATTCCGTTACGCGAGGAAATAAAAAAGAATTATTTGTTTTCCTTAGAAATGAAGGTACGAGCAAATGCTATTGTTATTGAATGGGGGAGTAATTCGGAAGAAATGGGTCGACTCCGACAACTTCACCAGTACAAAAAGAAAACCTTTTGAATTTTAAAACAAAAAATTCAACAAATAAACAGATATTCATTTTCAAACGACAACAGAGTATAATAATATATCATTCTCGGCTCAAAAATTAAGTTCTTTTAATTTACTTATCATGCACTCTATGATTTTTTAATTTATCATTCACTCAAACCAGTTCGCAAGGGGCTGTCCGTGACGCAAAAACTTCTATTTTAGCACCTTTCCATAGCGCAAGTATAACGATACCACTTACATCCCCCATCCCAAAGTATTTACATAGCGTTAGATTAACTCTCCATCTCCAATAAGAAAAGTTTTTGTTGCTTTCTGGAAACTGTGGGGACCAACATTAATACACTGATTTAATTGTTCGGTCTTTATAGCTCTGGGCACACAGACCGGTTGAATACACGAACTACACAAACAAACTTGAAAGTTAAAAGTTCCTGGTAATGTGTACCATGAACGTCGCGTAGTATCGGAGAACTCCCACTTTCGATTTCACAAATTATTTAATATTCAAAACCACCCCTCCCTCCAAGGTTCAAATAGAGAAAACGGGAATCTTGATCAATAAATCGAACAAAGTGGGTCGAAAAGAAATATGAGTAAAATTATACCCAAATTTCATATGGTAACCAGGAGTATCGTCCACCACGTTGTCAAAAATATGTTTTAAAAATTTCCTGACGGGACTAGGTCCATGGACCATGCGGACACAAGGCCAGTGCACTAATCCCCAGACCAGTGGTTCACAAACCTTTTAGACCCACGGTTAATTGGATCTACAGATTAAGTCCGGTGATGATTCTAAATAAACTATTCTTTTTTCAAGAAAGTAAAATTATTTTTTTCACGTATCGCTTTCTATACTCCAGTTGAATATGACTAGGTAGTTGTGGGGTGTTGGCAACATTATCAAAGAATAATAAATTAAAGGTCGTTCATTTGTTGCTCATAGTTTTACTGCGACAAAGAATTTTCGGCTGCATGGCAGCCACCGTCATTAGCTTACACTAAGTATGTAGGAAAACTTGCCAAAACTTTATAGCCGAAAAAGCTTTATAGAAATAAAACTATGAGCAACAGATTAACGACCTTTAATTTATCATTCTGTTGAATATGATTAGACATGTTTAGGACTATGGATAATGTAAAAAAAAAGTCGTAATAAAAATGAAATATCAACATCGTCAAGAAAGTCGTACAGGGAAGAAGTAAAATTGATATTTCAGTATTTAGATAACAACATACATCACACAGTAATATACTTGTAAATAAGAAGTGGTAGAGGTAAGGATTGTACTCAGGGATTTATTGCTAGAAAAATTTACGATATATTTAAATTCAAAAATTAATGTTTACATTAACTTATTAATAGATATTTTCTGAAGACATGCGAATCCAGAAGACATTGTTGTATCATAGGAGAAACAAATTTTAGTTTGGAAAATTACAGTGTATAACGGAAAATTAAACTTGAGTTAAATGTTTTGTCCTTTACTGTACTGAGGTACACCTGGTCGCTACAGTGCACACTATGGGAACCACTGCCCTAGATCACCTTACTGAAAGAGTTTTTATTAATTTTTTTATATTAATCCATATTTTATCTAGATAGGATTATTGTCTAGATATTTTATCTAGATATAATTTTTCTCTGAATGAACAATAAACCTAAGCTGAAAAAACCTTTTTCAGTGAGTAGGATTTAAATCTGCAACTTATCGTAATAAAAAATTGCGATAGAAATTCGTGTGTACTAACAAAAAATCAACTGGAATTTTAGTTATTTAGTTGTTCCCATACACCCTTGGTAAATCTTGCTCAACACTTCAAGAGTGTATCACTACTTCGGAAGGTTTACCAATAATATTGTGTCATTGTTATTTATGAATAACCCCTAATAATATAAAAAAGAAGCCTTTTGGAAGGGAGAAATAAAATATTTTTTTCTCGAGTGAGGAAAGATATTATAATATTAAACAAATCAATTCCACAGTTATAAATTGTCTCCCGAAATCAGAAAACCAAAAGTGACTCAACAGTTCGTTTATAAGTGAAAAAATCATTCTTGTTGCTAAGGGTTTCGTGCTTGGTGTTGTAGCTACGATCTACTCTAATAAAAGAATCTCTAAAACCCCTTTCTTAATGGAATGAAGTCACTATTGTATCATCTAAACCATCAAATTGCTTTATAATAATTCTGTAAGTGGATCATAATTAATTGAATTGTGCAATTAGTATCTTACTGTCAATTGCAATAAATTATGATTACTCAATCGGAGAACTGAATGGCATTTGAAGACAAGAACGTTTCCTATGAAATTTTGAACTTGAAGTCGATCATGCAGAGTTAATTTTCGTGTTTCCTCTCAAATCGTAGTCCAGTAACATATGATATCCAAAAACCACATTGTGCAGTTGGTATCTTTGCTCGAACTAGAGAAACTGAATGCATATAGGCCATATTAAAGGCTATTCCACCTTTTCTTGGAATTGTTTCAAAGAGAAAAAAACACAATCTCTACGTTTTGAACTCGGTCATCGATCTTACGAGATTTATATGGATGTCAAATTATTTTTTCACCAATCGAACGTTCTTATTTTCGAAAAGCTAAGAATGAATACCAACAGTACAACTGTTATGCTCAGTGGGAAAACATTAGATACATCAAGCAGGTGCATCATGGATGGTGTATTAAGTACAAGAAGACGTAAACAATGTTAAAAGATGGAGTTAACTTTTCTTCTGTTCCTTCGCGAAAACGTGTATTGGATTAATTGCCTTAAGTCTTCAATAATTTAATAACTACTAAACCTAAAATTTTGAAGGTCGATATTTCAATCTATTTACGCGTTATCAACACCCAGAGGAAATGACACGTCGTGGAACGATCGCAGGCCTCTAGATCTGTACGTAGGACCGCTTCCCACTACTCCTTTTTCACCTGCTAATTACACGAAGCTTGCTAATTTAGTGTGGGTATAACTCTCCATCAACAAAACAGGTTTGATATCTACTTGAGACTCCCGATCCCCAGAATAGAAATCAGGAAAACGAACAACCGGGAAAGCGGATAACATTACTGTTTTATTGTGGATGACACGAAACGACAAGATTTTCAGGTTGTTTCTGGGATTGAAGTCGCAGACTTACGGAATCTCTGAAGATGATTTTGCAAGTTCTCCTCTGAGTAAATGTAGAAATGTATGTCAAAAGTTAATCCTTGCTTACGTAGACTAGAGCCCATCATTCTCAAATAACTCAATTTCTCTACGTAGTTCAAAATTCCAATTCAGCTGTTTATGGCATGCTACTCCTCCCCCAAACACTTCACCGGCTTTCTTAATTTCATGATCCGTCGCTCAACTAGCGCACAAGAGTGGTTGTAGTGATTAGTAAAGGTTGCATGTGGAAATATCCCGTTTCTCCTATTATCCTTCATTTCGTGTAGAAGCGGATCGTACGAGTAAAGAATGTTACAAGACCTTCGTTTGTGAACTATTTGTACGAGAATGGGTTTGTTTTGTCTCCCTTGTTTCGTTAGAAATTCTCTTGTTCACCCGCGCAACAGTACCAATAACATTCAACTGCTAAGTGTAGCAACCACGATTTACGAGAAAAGTCATGTCACTCAGCAATCGTTCCAGTTAGTTCACTACGAACACATAATTTTTTTACAATAGAATTACAAGTACAATATCAATAAAATGTTTTACTCTCATACTGCTTGTACAATTCTTTTTGGATTAATATTAATAATAATAAAACTCTCAGCTCTTTTTTTGAATTTCACTACAAATTTTGTAGTTATTTGTAATAACGCACCTTCAATTAGTATTTAATTTTTCCAATGGACGACAGTTAGATTACTCCTCACAAAACTGGTTACGAACGTTGGACAAATTCTTAAAATTACTTCGACTTCCTCGGAGAGAAATCTAACTAAATCCGTTCATTATTGTAGTTTTTCCTACCTTGTAACATGTGGTGCACCGTTCATACAAAGTTTGATGAAATACTGAACATTTTAATTAACACATTTTGATGGAAATACTTTAAGGGACCCTAATGGCGGAAACGTTGTTTTGGTATTATAGTCTCTGATCGACCACAAGAGCGCAGTGGTTGTGACGAATTGCGGTCTCTCCTATCCGTAAATTGTGCGAAAACGTCTACAAGGGACCGTAAGCTATTTCTAATTTTTACCCAGCACTCGCGAATGGAAATTCACGTTTTTTGCTGAAAATGTTTTTATTGCGCAATAAGAGATATAACACAAG
Organism: Laupala kohalensis; assembly: GCA_002313205.1. Classification (NCBI taxonomy): domain Eukaryota; kingdom Metazoa; phylum Arthropoda; class Insecta; order Orthoptera; family Trigonidiidae; genus Laupala; species Laupala kohalensis. The sequence goes on from NNCF01126939.1 coordinate 173,157, forward strand.
ATGTCAAGATTCAGATTATAATGGTAAGTGTAAAATAGTTTTTGCACCACAACAATATTTACACTGATATACAAGTAAATTATTATTTAATACAAATAGTTGTTTATACTTTCCTTAATAATAAATTCTCCTAAACATAATGTTATTTTTGACCTGAGCGAAACCGGGAAAATCAGCTAGTTGAAAACAAAACTTGGGACGAATCACTTGAATGCAATGGGCAGCGGTGGCGGTGCGTCTGTTTATAGCAATGTCCTTCGAAGTATGTGTGGGAAAGATGGAACCCATGGAGGGGAAAGGTCCTTGTAGGTCAGGGCTGGCACATGTGTGAACCGCACTCCTTGATGGAATAGCGAAGACGTGACATATACAGGTAATGAAGTAAATGCAAAAAAAGCAAAAGAGAAAAATGCAGAGTGAACTAAAGCCGAGATAAAGTGGAGGATTTCCAACTGTGACATTATTTAAAGTGTGCACTACCTTGTCTAACTGGCAAACACAATCTCCGTATGACCGGAAACCTGGTTTCTCCGTTTACCACGGGGTCTTTGATCCAAAGAAAATCCCAATCTACGGAATGGCAGTACAGTAGAACTCCAATCATCCGACCTCCAAGCGGATCGCCGATTACCTGGATAGATGTGAGAAAAAAATTGGAGATATAAAGGAAATTAGTAATGCGCTGGGAGTATTCGATTGTCGTGCCGAGTATCGGGTCCATCCTACGACGGAGCTATCGTAGCGATAGATATGACGATACATAGATTACGACAACCCCTCCGACAGGCTACATCGTTTATGTGACTACTCGATATTTTGACTGTAGTAGTGAGTTAATTTTTTTCCCTCAACAATATGAGGTTATTAGTTAATTTGGCTTAAAAATAACCTTTTTGGAAGAAATCCAATTATCCAGAGATTTTTCTATCCGGAGTCCGGTCCCAATTGATCCGGATAAGTGAAGTTCTACTGTACATTGCTCCAAGGGAGTAAAATAGTTTATTTCCTCCTCTTGGTTAAACAAATTCTTCCTGACTCTCTTTAACCACAAAAAAATATTTATGTTCTTGTTGTTGATTATAGTGATCACAGGTTTCAAGTAAGTACTTAAAAACTCATTCTGCGAAAACAAAAGATTTATTTACTTGCACCTGTAGTTTTTCTCGTTGTCATAAAATATTTTAAGGCGAGCTTTAACGATCTCTCTACGGAATAAGGCAGTTCGTTGGCAAGAGTCAGAGTAATAACCGATGATAGAAATTGTAGCTTGTTCTCAAATTAAAAACAAAAGGTGAGCTACTTTAATAGACTTATTATTACGAAATTCTTCGAGAAAATTGAATATTCGAGACTGTCTCAAACGAAAAAATGTTAGCAACAAAACTTAAAATAAACATCTGTTTCGATGATTGCAAACAAATTTAAATTTCGTATCAAGTTCGCAGAAGGATGAAAGATGCTGAGCGAATTTGGATCAAAATATAAAACTGTAAATTGGGGTAATAACGTATGTCCCAGTTATGTTCAGCCCCAAAAGTTACGATGTTAATGTGAAATTTACTACAAAATGCTCTCCAATAATTTTAACTCGATTTCAGAAATTTATGAAAATAAATCAACTGTTTATTCAATCCTCTATTTCCTCAAAAGAAAAATTTAATTCTTTATTGGATAAGGAAGTATATTCTAGCGCATAAAACATTTTTTCAGTGCAACTCGTTACAATTATATTATTCCATTTTAAATTGAAATATAGTATATAAGTAGTAAAGAATCATATTCTGGGGTCGAAAACCATTTTCAAATGCATGTTCAAAATAATTCACTGACACAATGAGAAACCAATTAACTAGTACTTCAATCAAAACTTATCAAGACTGTAATTCGAAAATTTGTTTACAAAACGTTCGAATTTGGAACAATGAAGGTTGAGAATGATTCCCTAAGTTTATTAATTTGGGATAGCATGCCTTGATTTCTATTTATTGACAAATATTGCGAAATCACAGAACCTATGGTTTGCGGAAATAGGCGAGGAATTCGTGTTATAATGCATTGCAATTGGTCAAAGAAGCGGACTCATGCAACGAAGCACAAAAACCTCAAAACACCATCTTTGCGGTGAATCACTTTCTCTTATTACCGCTCAATTAGGTTTCATTAAGGGGAAAATGATATTACGGGAATTTAATTTCTCCTTATTTGTTATGCCAATGTGAGCAACCCAGAAAAGTCTTCTGTAGCTGGATGCAACCCACATGTTGGTGAATCACATAAAGCAAATTATTGTCACATAATGAAGTAACAACACTTTATGAGGGGGGGGGGGGAACTAGCTTTTAGTTGGGCTATCACAACGTTTAAACTTTTGAATTCGGAAATGCAAAACCATGGTAGGTATCGGAGCAGTTGCTCCATACCAGGGGTTTCGCTAAGACATAAACTTAAGTTCGTCTGATCTGATTCGTGCTATGTCAATAAAAACAAACTCAATAAAAATCTGTAGCAAAACAAAAACCTATAAGTGGACAGAGAAAGTACAATTTGCCTTACTAACCGGAAGTAACATCCCAGGAATTCGGGAAAGCCAGAATCGGAACAAGGTAGGAAATCCAACATAATTTACGTTTAAATATGAAAAACAATAAATGAACTCCTTAATAAGTACGAGGAGCAAAAAATCAAGCAAATCTGAGACCTAAGGAATGCTGAATTTCAAAACAGTGAATTGTAGTCTTACACTGCGCTTCTTACTCGGACGTAAATTTGACCACGTGTTTTATGAAGTTTTATGACACATTGCTATCGCGAGAAGAATATGTTTTGCGCAGTTTTCATCTCATCCCTTTTATAAACCACTTTCGCAATCTCAGCGGTTCACATGCGAGCAGAGAAAATGTTCTAGGACAGTAGTTTTAATCGCTCATCTAAGAAAGAAAAATCCACAGTTGTATTAAGAAAAATACTTTCCAGAAATATGTACATATTCGACAGTTCTGGTAAGTTCAGTTTCGTTGTTTCATTTCTTAAGTCTCTGAATATGATATTATTGCAACAAAACACTGGTCTCTAAAGTGCATATATTGCGCTAAGTGCAGCGGTAATACTGTTAACGCAATCGCTAAGCTTATGAAAGCAATCACGTACGAAAGAGTAATATTATTGTAATTATGTTTATAAAAAGATTTGTGAGCTCCTGCCGAGATTTCACCCTCATACTAACACGAGAGTATAAATCAGTGGGTCCACAGTATCGTAAATGCAATAAATGAACGTAAGAAGCTTAAAAATATAGGTAAAAATATAAAAATATATTCAGCATTACGCGCTATGGATACGAGTAAACTCTATGTGTTTGAGTACCTAGGATTGGATTTGAGATCCACATTCAGAGGAAGGATCACACATTCAAAGCTGTTCTCTTAGTGCATATTTAAGCCAAATAAACATAATAATCGTTCTTATAAACGTGGATTTCATGGAAGTTCATTTAGCCTCGAGTAGCGTAAACTGGAAACAAAATTTACCGGTAAAACATTAATTGGCAATCTCACGCTGCCAATCTTTCACTTGATTTCCTTTCTACAAGTTTTATGAATGACTAACCCTCAAGGAGACTATAACACCCATAGCATCACCGTCTAAACAGCTCTTCCTCTGATCTCTATGCTTCATAATATGTTCAATGACGCGTCCTAATATCCAGAATTTCAAAATGTTGGACTCGCCGACTGGAGTGGACGCACAAGACTGGACCAATGAAACTTCTGACGAAATTCCGTTTCCAGTTCAGTGAACCGAGCTCTTTTCTCAAATTTCTTTCTGGATAAGGTATTATTAGAGTTACAAAGTTCCAAGAATACGCATGCTTGAGAGGTGCAAAAGAAACAAAGTTAAATTTTAGGACTCCTATAATTTATGCTTCGTCCCCTTTTCAATTTCTTAGATTTAACTTCCTCAGTGACTTTGACGACACAAGTGAATCACTGAACTGATTGGTATTTGAAGTAGCAGTGCAATGAATTTGCATCAGAGTTAGAGCGAGCAGTAGACCGCAAGTGGTTTTAAACGTAACCCCACTATATACAGAGAGTGTGAAATAATCTTTCACCCATTGATATAAATCCGCAGAGGTGGATTTAAACGTTTGGCGCCCCTATGCAGCAGTAAATATACCGTGGATTTTATGTACGTATATTTTAAATATTTATATAATATATAAAGAAATTAATAATTATACATTTTTGTTTATTTATTATTATTGTTTACTATAAGGTACAAAGTAGTATAAACAATATAACTATCTAAAAACCAAAAATAAATCTACCTAAAACACTTATAACTTAGTTACCTCTTATAATTCGTAGGGAATCTTTGCTAATCCAACGAAAATCTTGAAAATCGTATTTTAGAGAACATTAAAAAGCAACACACATTAAAAAAGAAATATTTTTTCCAAGTGTTATAATTTTTCCGTCACTTTCTTTTGGCGCCCCCAAAATATTGCGCCCCTAGGCAATTGCCTGTATTGCTAATGCCTAAATCCACCTCTGTAAATCAGAGTATGTGTACTTTCGTCAACACGTGTTTTTTTAAGGTTCCTGGATCATCAATAACGGTCCAAATTGTAATGGTGGAAAATATTCCACGTAACTGAACTTTGCAACCTAAAGCGGAATAAACCAAGTAGGAACGGTGATTGTAATTCGTCTTCGAATTTTTACTACACTGACATTTTAATGTCAATTTTAATATCACCCTTATTTCGTTCATTAGTTTTCGAATGAAATGAAAAAGTTCTCACTATAGTGTAAACCACCGTCAAGAATCTGGAAGTATCGAAATATTTGAATTCTGAATTCATTTTCTTCCTTCGATTTTTGACCAGTTAAAAAACGTACAATTATTTTTTATGTGCGCTGTTTTGTCCTTCCATAATAGTCTACTTCTCACGGTACGCAACCTTGGCACGGTTGTGTACATTATCTCTGTAGCCCCTTCCTGGCTCGGGTTTTTTTCTAATTTTCCTGTGGGTAGAGGCGGATTTATTCATAGGCGGGAATGTCATTAATACTTTTGTTATTTATGAATGAATTGAAACGACACTCTTTTGTAATTAATAATCTTGAACTTTTACTAGATTTAATACCTACGATTCTTTTGAAATAATAAGTGGATCGCAGCACGTATTTGTTAAATATTTTTTATAAATATTAAATCCACCACTGCCCTTGGACCCTTGATCGGAATTGATTAAAAATGATCCCTTGCTTGCTTCCTTCCGGAGAGTAAGTTAGTTTATTGCCCTTCCCGTGGCCATACACATTTTGCAACTGCTTTTTTGACACAGTCTATCTATCTATTTATTCATTTATTTATTCAAGTACTCTGGAATTGCTACAACAAAGAAATCACGTAGTTGTTTCTCAAAAGGAGACACGCCATTTTTATTTTCATAAAATTGATAGTGATAGATGACAAAACATTGGTGAGGTAAATTACAAATTTAACAAGAAAAACGGGCAAGTTCGTCCATTCACTTCAGAGAATTGAAATTCAATTTAGCTAAGTCTCATCGTAAATTGGAATGTTTTCAGTGAAAGAGTAACTTAGTGCAAGTTTTAAGATTTCTGCATTTAAGGATTGGTTTTTCATAGGATAATATTCTTTATGTAAAATCTCAGTTGCAATTTTTACGCAATTACGATAGTGTACTTTTTTGCTCTGAATTATTCATAATGAAGCTCCTACCATAATACCTACTGCCACGCATATTTGACAGCGTGTATGATTGGTAGGTGGATCTAAAAACTTATTTGAACGTCCAAGATACAATTGCAGAAAAAGAAACGGGCGTGAGTCCTTCCACGTCCGTCATTGCATGCGGGCAGCACCACTCACAAGTGGCTCTTGTCTTCGTTAGTGTTAACCACATAACAATTACTCATTGTTATTCGTTCATTAAGCTTGTCGTGGTTTGTTTATGAGTAGAAGTCGTTTCAGAATAATTACGTTGAGGGACCTATTACGTTAAAAGATTACAGCTATAATTGAATGCAACAAAAATGCGTGCGTAATTTGCGCGGCCCGTACACGAGGCTTCAAACCCACGTTCTATTTTCGGAGAAACAACTCACTGGATTCTCACTCCCTACACTGAGCTGAGCACTAATTAGGCAGCAGATGAAGAACGAAGTCAATGTGTTTTCTTTCGATAATGTCTTCTCAAGATAATTTTGATAAATTGTAATTGCCTTTTGGGTCTAAAATGTTATTGATTTTTATTACGTTAATTATTCTATGTCTGGTAGAATTCAAAGGAACATTAAGAAAATTTTGATCGCAAATTAAATTCTAAAAACAATAGATTAATTGTTTGAAATTTTGGTGTAATTGGGTCGTCTTCCTTGTTTCTGGTCACAACAAGAAGGCAATTCTCAAAATGAGTGTCTTCAATGATACGAAGAGATTCATCGAAGTAATCGACAAGAAGCACAGCAGTTGTGCGAACGTAATCATGTACATCCCCCTTCCTGTCTGACGTTTGTAATATTATAAACTTTATGACGATTTAGTGCTACCTACTCGAGAATCCCATCATTATTCACCGTTTGTTTTCAAATGGTACGTTATTAACCAGAACATCATATTTACACTATTTAGAAATAATTTGTCAATATACGCGTGGGAGAAGCCAGTAACTCATCACCCTTAAGGATAATCGTGCTATTAACACAGTTTAACAATATTTTATTATTCCATGCATCGATTCATAAATAATAATATTTCACTGTAACAATAATATTTCAAGAATTAATATCAAAACACATGTCGGCGTAAATAAGCTAAAGAGGCGTTCTTATATCGAAAAAAGAAGGAAAAATACACATTACCTTTATTCCCAGATTCGTATTCTTCAGATTGCGAAAGATTTTTGGTTTATCTAACAAGTTGAATGAACTTTAAACGTAAAAATAATGCAAATACAGATAAATTAGCTAAGTAAAGCGATTTGCGATAAAGAACTTCATACTGGACCACTTATATTCGTACCACATTTTTTTACGATTTGACCTACTTTGAAAAGTGAGATCTATTTTATAACATTTTTGTGCGATTTCTGCTTTTTTGTAAACATATATTGATTTAAGATTTGCGATAATACCATGTTAATTGTTAGTTTCTATATTAATTTTTGGTGGTACAATTTGTTTACACCCGACGAAGACTCCAATTTCGAGTTGAAACGTAATGTATTAACAACACAAAAAAACAAAAATACTATGATAGTCTTAAAAAATCATCAGTTTTAATTTCATTATTAATATTGAAAAGTGAGATATGCTTTTGCTGCTGAGCTTTTGTATGTTTCCATATTTCCGGGAAATAAGATTCTGTAATCTAGGGCATAACAGGGCAAAATACTTGGCTGAATGTGTATGATAGAATAACGAATGTATTTGAGAGGGAAAACGTAACGGTGCACGAAATTAACGGAGTAAGTGCTGCAATTACATATTATTAGATCCATTTCTATTACCTGTCACGTATCAACTGAATTGATTAGAACAGATAAAATCGAATGGATCCGCGTTAATAAATGTTTCACATTTTGAATTACAATTTTTACAAGTATGAATTACATTTTCATAAAGTTCCACATTTTCAATCTTCTGATTTCATGAAACGCCTTTATCTTAGATTTAATTGTAATTATATTGTGTAATTGTAAATGACGATTACAAATTGCCATGATTATATGGTCAGCTGCAGTTAGCTGATTTAAATGCAAATATAACTGCAACACACTGTGAACTATTAATTTCGAGTAAATTAGTATTGGTTTACTGAATGAAACAGAAATTATATAAATTAATGCCTGACAATAGTAGCTAAACAGTTTGAAATCTAGTACTTTAGAGCACAGGTTTCCAAAAGTGTTTTAGTCACGAAATATTTCATCACGGAATATCAAGTTTTGACACGCACTTTTTTCTGTCCGTCTTTTCAATTGAGGATTGAAGAAATTTTTTTAGAATTATAGACTTATAAAATACTTTTATATCTTACCATTTTTGTTTATGCGTGCCTCTAATCCTTTTACGGACCACTCCGATACGTTTCACGGAATTAGGAAACCTATGCTTTAGAGGGCCGATAAAATAAGTTCATAGAAAAGGAACAGCTGCACTCCATTTCAATTCGACGTAAACATAGAGAGTAAGAGATAATGAAAATTATATTTGTGACTTAACCCAAATTAATATAAATTTGGAATATTAAAAACCCAAGACAAAATTTGAATGAATGCGTTAGAAAAACTGATGACTCTCCGTAAAATGGGAGAAGTTTGCTTTATTTATTGGTAAATGGTTTCATATTGAAATCATATACCTCTGGAACTTGTAACATTAAATTTATATACTGCAAGGAATGCTTGAGATGTAAACATAATGGTTGTAACCCCTTCAAATTTGTACTCTGACAAAGCAAGTTTTTTATTTAGCGTACGAGTCAGAACAACACTATCATCATTCGACAAAAAATCATGAATCTTTAAATTTGGAAAATAATTACAAATTGTCTAGGTAAGACCGGACAATTTTTGAAAATGCGATCACAAATTGTCTCGGAAAGATGTCCGGATTCGTATCAATTCGTGTTTCAAGTAAATTTCTCCCACTAATTCGCCTCGATGTCTATCAGTTGTTTTCATTGAGTATGCAGTGAAAGAATCAAGATCTGGTCAGTAGGATAGTCAACGGACCTATGACATGCAATGCTTGGAGAAAAGCTACGGCAAAACTGCGATGCGTGACCTAACGCATCGTCACGGAGTTGCCGCTTTCAAGGTTCTTTTCCCACTTGCTTCGTTCATCAGATTCCGAAAGAAGATGTAGTAGTATAATTAGCTCATTTATATTCATTCAACAATTTTTTACTCATGAGAGTGCACTTCACACACTTTTACTCACACAATGTTTTTAATTTTAGATGTACGCGTGAGTTTAACCTTAGTCATCGAATAGTTTCATTACCAAGTGCATCTTGAGTAGTTCAACACATTATACACAAAATAACGATTTTTACCTTGGATTCGGTTTATGGCTTAATAACAAGACCTTGCTGTTTATTATAAAAATAGTGTCGCCTTTCTGGAGATGTAATTGACTTCTTTCTGCATTAATTTCGAACCAGCGATTTGAATACTCGATTGGTTTCGAATGTTTCAATATTACAAAAAATACATAATATGAAACAAGCATATTTGTTTCCAACAATTTTTGCCCTATAAGATTTAGAGCTAACTGACGCAGCTTGTTTTACTTTATTTTGCTGGACGTACGAAACCATAAAACAATATCAAATTGACAAATTGGCCTCAAACATCTTTTCTTAAATTGAATGACTAGTTTTGAAGTCTCTTCAGCAATTAGTGCGAAGTCACAAAAGCATTTCTGAAACATTTTATGGGTATTTCCATTTTGGAAAATATAAAGCTGTTTAAATTATATCATACAAAAGACAGTTGTGTATTTTAAATAACTTTGTTAAAATAGTTGTATTGAACGGGAAACAACGTTACTGTATAGATTTTTTTTGGAAATTTTGAATTTTTATCATATCCCCGTACGCAAGCAAAACATGAGCTTTACCCCTAGAAGAATATTGTAATGTGCATACATTTTCATCGAACTTTTAAGTACTTCACAAAATACTTAACTGACAGTAGGAACATAAATTAACCACAGAGTCGAGATAGAATTTTGCGTTCATGAAGAAAGAATTAGTTCCCAATTCATTCTTGGGTCTAAAAGGAAAACAACAATGCCATTCAGAACTAAAAGCTTCTTCGCGTTCCAGGTTTTTCAAAGTGGTAATGAAAGCGTCGATTAAGTCATCTACTTCCAGAATGCTAGCGTGTCTCAGCACAAAACATGTAAGCAGCGGTTTTGAGAGATCCTTGTGGAAAGAACTCTCGAAGAACTTCCGCTTCCGGAGAACAAAGGCTCCACAAGAACGTCCATCGTTCCACGGATACCTTCTGCACAAAGAAATTGGGTCAGTTCTCTCTTCGCCAATTGCACTCAAAGCCAGATTTTCTATGGAAGCACTTGCAGCTTGCGGGCTATTGCACTGTCTCCGCTAGCAAAGGAAAGGAAGGAGAGGCTCTTGGGACATAAGCGCGACTAGGGCGCAATGGACTGCATCTGGTTATTCGCCATGGTTTTCGCCGACGGACGTGCGCAAGAGACAATGACGCCGAAAGCGACAGCATGAAGGCTGGCGGCACTCAACTGAATCAATTGTGTCATTGAGGGACTTTTAACTATTACAAAGAGCGATTGTTTGTCATCCCCTTCCTCGAGAGATTTGTAACACATCGAATAATGAAGTGGTTGCTCAGAACATTTGCTGGTACAAATGATCTTCTCCCGGGAAACTAGAGAGAGCCCCGGGGTTACAAAAAAGGGGAAGAGCGACTTTTTGATAAATGACTAAAAACGTGGGAGGAGCGCCAAAGTCAAAGTTGATCTTCTCCGCCAAAACTTCCAGCGGCGGCACTTATCTACCCAGAAGGTGAAAGAAGTGCAGTTGCAATATTAAATGCTGCAAACCTTGAGTACTGCTGTTCCGACCCCGCGGATGATGGGCTGAACTCAGAACAACCTCCACGGAAGGTAGAGCGGAGGCAGCAGCGGGTTGGAGCGCCACCCCCAGCAGGCAGGTGAGGGCGCATGCGCCTAAGAACCAGTCTCTCTGAGGCATCTTGACTCCTCCAGAGAACGGGCGTCGAGCGGCGACTGGGTGGGCGTAGGTGGCGAAGTCGGGCAGCCACAGGCGGTTGCCTCCTCCTTCCGCCGTGGCGCCTGTTGCTGCTGCCACTCGACTGACAACAAAGTATGCACTACGCGCGCAGCGAGCCCTACCGAATGAAGCCAGGACCTCGACTTTCTCGCCGCTTTATAGGTGCGCGCGAAGCGGAGCGAGAGCGAGTGAGGGGAGGGCGAGGAGAAGGGCGTCGTCCGCCGGCAGCTGGCCGCTCTCTCTTCCTCCGGCGCATCTCTCTACCGTCTGTCTCTTCGTCAGTACGTCCGCCCGGACGCCCGCCCGCCCGTCCATCCCGGCACGACAGGCAACGCGCTGTCACCGGCTGCGAATCTATGCACCCCACCGTGGACGTCATTTGAGGGGGCGGATTTGCGGGGAGTTTCACCCCCCGCCCCAACAATTTTGGAATTGAAAAAGTCAGATCTCTGAAGTTGATTTCATGGATTGATTGTGATTCACTCCATTGTTTTGATCAATATGTTCACTATAAATTTATGGTACAAGCCCATCCAAACAGCAGTAGTTATTTCTTAAACGAACAACACTTTTTGTGACAAGTATGGGAGAGACAAATCCAAAAACTATTTGCAAACATGCAGTTTTACAATATATTCTCAGCGAAATCAGGGACATTAAAATTATAATGAGAGATAAATTTTGTCAGTTTCTATAGCAAGTACGGGTGGTGGTACAAATTATATAAAATGCTAACTAAATAGATGTACGACAAATTGTTATTTAATTACTAAATACCGGCTATGTGGCTCAATCAGCTTAAACCTGAAGCCTGAGTTTCTCGGTTCGAATCCCGAGTGAGGTATGGGCATTTTCCTCTTCTGAAATACTCGTGGAACGCAATGGGAAACCACCAGGGGTTTCATCTAAGCATTACAATCACAACCGTCTCCACTATTCCGTAGTATAAGCATCTCACAGGTGTATCTGGGGTTGCCCAGTCAGTCGTCGGACTCCAAAATAAAGAAGAATTAGTAAATGGGCTTTAAAGTTTTCGGATAATATCAAACAATTACAAAATCTAGAAACACTATTGCATGCTCCCCTCTCCTCAAACGAAAATTAATAATGATGCACCTGCATCCCACCCTCGCCATCGCAAAACACACCATTTCCAGTTATGAGAAGACAATATCACTTCTTCACCAAACCGGTACTTACATTCGGAAGGACTTACTCTGTTCCTACTCTCATTATTCATGAAAACTCGCTCTAATATTCATTACCCAGAACTAAACTTTTCATGAGCATTGTTATTGAGACTGCGTATGTTTTGACTAGCGATTCTGTTTCATCAGAACCGTCTCAATTCATAAATGTACATAATAATTTATACCCCCATTTATCTTCACCCATGTATCCAAAATTATAAACAACTGAGATGTCAAGATCCTGGTTGATTCAAAATGTCAAGTGCCGAGAAATATCTGAAAAGTTTGGTTCTCCTGCACACTGGTACACAAATATGTAAGTTTTAAAATCAATTGTTTACCAAATAAACAATATTTTTGTTCGAAGCTATCAGTGTGTCTAAATGACTTGACGCGCTAAAATGAAAAACTGAAACTGTTTGCACTGTCTTGATCATCAGAATTCAGCGGCAATATTTCAACAATCAACCACAGACTATAAACGAGCATGAAAAATAGCAAAAAGACCGATTTATTAGTGAACATAATAAATCCTATATATGTTTCGCAGGTAGATCACAGGCTTATGTAAATCCGATTATGATGAAACATATATTATATAAACTTAAGGGGGTAGTAAATAGTACAATTTCTTAAATATATTCCGGCATGTGTTATTTTATCCGCATAATATGAGGACCACTTGTCTTCAGTCAGAACCACCAAACATTTTTCCGCTGCGTAGCGGGCACGAAATTCTCCAAACTTTTTCTTTAGAACCCACTGTATGTGTACTTTTATTGAAACCTGGAATTAAACGGGAAAGCTATGCGGTGGTCTAGTGGTAGCGTCTTCGCTTCCACGATCCTGTTGATCGGCAGAGCATTGGTTCAAATCCCACTCTACCCTATTAGGTGAGGTTTTCTGCTGGGGCTTCCCTGACCTACTCCAGACAAATATCAGTTCGGTTCCATAAGCTCCCCGGCAACCCAACACCTCTCCCTCCCAATTCTCTTTCTCAAGTCCAACAGTTAGGTAGAAGAACAGGCCTCATTACTTGAACCTTGCCAAAAGGCATAAAATAAATAAATTATAGCATTTATAATTTATTTGGTATGATAGATGGTGTGTGAACTACGATCTTAACTCTTGCTCGTATATGTAATCTTCACAACCACTCGAAACACCACACCACAAGGAAGCACATATTCAAATATATATCATTAATATATACCATTCGAAGTACCACACAAAACATCAATAAGCACAGATTAACTTATATGTGATTAATATGTGGTACGAACGGCGATTTCAACATTTAATAAAATATAAATCCATTTCATGTGTGATAATGCCACAGGTGCATGTCTCCGCTCTGAACGATCGGGAAGCACTGACGAGAAGAAATATCTGTGGACTGTGTCTGGAAACTAAGATCAATGAAAAATCTGCTTACAATGAATAGGACGGAGAGCAAAGGCAGCCTCCTGGGCTGTTCGTAGGCGCCCAAGGCTCAGAATGCTAAATGCAGCTGTTTACATCTGCTCGACGTCGAGGCAACGTAGTTAATTTTCGTCGTCTCGACTTCAAGTTTCGGGCGATACGAGGACAGGACGTTCGACGTCGATCTTCGAAGTCGTAACTACGTCGCGACGTTCATAAAGTCAGCTCAATGTCGGCGATTTCTGCATGGGACTGTCCAAAGATGTAATAGGGTTCCATTAGTAGTACACAATTAGTGTGTATAATGCTTAAAAAATGTCATAAAAAGGGAATAGAAAAAATCGAATTTTGAAATTTGTTTGATGTGTAGTTATGGCATTCCGTTAATGATATAATCTTTGGGCTGTTTTCTTCAAGTAAAGGATGTAAATAGATACAGTACCTGTGCCTGAGAAGCTAATTTACGTACGAGAATGTTTACATTTTAATTAATGAAGAATTACTTTGGCTCCATATTTGTATTGATGCAGTAAAAGTAATAAAACTTTTTTTTAACAAGCTATTATTTAAGCTATTAACTGAAACGAATAAAATAAGTTTGTGTATTTATTAAGGTAATACAATGCCAAATACTAATACATCCATATATATTTTACATTAATAGATCCTAATAAAAATAAACGAACTTACAATATTTTTCACTGAAAATGATTCAATATTTGATGTTGAATCGTTCGACTTCAAAAAGCTTGTCGCGCGAATTCTAAAGAAAATATATATTTCGGCATGTACGTACTTACCAATCAATCACTGTCATATGAAATTAATTGGTTTCTACTTTTATGGACATTCCGCACGATAAGCTTTTTGAAGACAAATAATTCAACATAAAATATTTAATTATTTTTAGCGATGAAAACATTAAGTGTGAATATATTTATTAGGATAAACTAATGTGAAATATAAATGAAGATATTAGCATTTTACATTGCATTACATTAGTAATATCCTAAATTTATATTATTCGTTTTAGTAAACGGTTTTAATAAAAACTTGTTTTCATAATTGCTTCCATTATGATAATATTGAATTTGTAATCTTATTAGCAAATAATTACCCTGAAAAATTTATAATGAAATATGTCAAGAGACGAATACACTATCTTACCAATTTAAAACATCCATCACCAAACACTCAACATTCTCAGTCTCAGATAAAAAGTAAATCTTTTGTTGTATTTTCATATCATAAAATAATATCATCAATTTAAGAAGATATTTTCTCCAAGAAAACATTTGGTTGGTGAGTACCACAAAGAAAAAAAATTATAATCTTGTAATTAAGGGGGAAGATGAAATCGATAACATGATTTCGCAAAATATCGTCTGCAAACTTGTTTGCAAAAATTGTCCTTATTGCTATATCGGACAGACAAAAAGTAAGTTACAAACGCGAATCAAAGAACATCAGCGTAACATGAACACACTACAACATAATGTTATATCATTACACCGTTTAAATTTTGATCATGCAATAGATTGGGAAAATATTTCAATTTTAGATCGAGAGCCAAATTATTATAAACATAAAATGTCAGAAATGTTACTTATTAAGTTTACAAATAACACATTAAATTTACAAACTGACAGAAAATTTATCAAAAATTTATAGTTGTTTACAATGATTTTTCTCCTTTGAAGGTTTGTGTTTCCAAATTATGTATTTATTCTTTGTCATTGTTTTTTGTATATGTAGTTAATTTGTTTCTATGCTTGTTACTAAGATAAAACAAATTTGTTGATATGCCCATACACTAACGTTCGCCTGATGATGGCAGCAACACACTGCTGAAACGTTGTAATAAAAGAAGTAAATAGTATACATTAAAAGGCCAATTAAGTATTTCAATTTTAATTTAAAAGGTTGTTTTCATTTTTATTTTATACTTTTTAGTATTAGAATTTGTGTACTTATTTTTCGTAAAAATTGATCTTGCTTGTTCACAATACAAAAACAAACTTTTTAAATACAAACTTTTATTTAATACAAATAAATTACATTAATTTAAGACCATCCGTGTGATACACCTTCCGATCGCATAAACATCCTTTTGAGAAGTGATCGTAATGATACGTTCCTTCACTATTCGTAATGATAAGAAGTTATAACCAAAAGGTGTAGGTTTTGCAATTCGTTGTTCTTATTTGTATGAAGAGACGGATTGCATTTCAGAAGAAGCTTCCGGGAAATATCTGCCGCGAGTTATCTCGGAATAAAAACGTAATTAAAAAAAAACAATTATTTGAGTTAAACATCATAATAATGTATTGTCATCGGTTTTATATGGGTGCCAAATTTTGGTTGAAGGGAGATGGTTTAAAATTCAGTAGCAAGATTTGGCCCAAACATACTAACTAATAGGTGAAGTTAAATAAAAGCTTGTAAAAATGGTATTTTCCGATTGGGGAGACAACACGTGTTATTAAATGGGCAAAGATACATTTGTGGGCGTGGAGCGGTCACTCCGCTCCGCAATCGCAAGTGTGTCTAAGTCTATAGAACCTTCTGGACGTTTTATCAATGAAATGTAAGTAGCAGCTAACTTCTATAAGGCGATAACCTAGGGGTATTATTGTCACGAAGACTGGGTGTCCAGCAACAGCGATACTGTGAAGGTCCAAATTTGTGGCGATGACGCCACTTTCCTCTTCTCTTCCTTTCAGTAGATACACCTGTCTCAATCCTTAGCTTTAATGGTGGGGTGAAAGAGGTGCAGAGAGGAAGAGGGTTACTGCATATTGTAACTTAAATTTCATCCCATTAAAAATACTAAAAAGAACTAACTCTGAATGAGAAGAAAATAAATGATATATTTACCTAGGACCCTTCCAGGGTCCCGACACTTACTCCCATAACGGTACATGTATACTACTCCCAAATATGGAAGTAATTAAACGATTTTTTAATGACTCTAACCATTCATTAACTTAAACAATATTTTAAAATATATTTATCATGAATTACAATGTTAAAACAAAACCAATAAACCGGCTCTCATTTACGTAATTTGGATCAATTTTCTCAAAATAAACCAAAACAAAGTACATTACACAAATAATTGCTTACTAAAAAATCAATCAGAAAATAAAAAGAGATATAGAAAGAAAAGTTACAGGCTTACTTAAAATAAAAAACCCACAATCTTATGATAAAAAACAATATTACTTATAACTCGCCTTTTCGCGTGTTGCGGTCGGATTTCAAAAGTCTTCCTTCGCCATTGAGGGTTCATTGCATCCACACTGCTAAGAAAATTGTTCATTCCTCACCGTCATAGCCCCGAAGTTTTAAGGGATGCCTTCCAGCAGATAGAAAATATTCAATAATTCTTGAATATTTGTCCGAAATGTCACAAGATGTTCGAAAGGAAGCGGGGTATTGTAAAAAGTCGAAAACTTAACAAGCAGAACGTGTGAAAACAAAAAAGAAATGTCCTTTAACCATATTCCTGGACAAGACAGGGTTTATTCATCTGCTTTTATAATAAGAAATGAGAAATGAAAAGACAGAGCCTCAAAAATGTTGGCCGCACTGTAGGAAATTTTGAATATGGATCCAATCTTCATCATTTTATGTTCGCAGGCTTGACCAATTGTCTCCTCAATTGAGCTTTACCTTCTCTTCTTTTTTATGATTCCCCGTTTGTATTTCTATGAAGAGTCTTTCTACTGTGAAAAAATAAGATTTCTCCCCAGAAAAATAACGTGCTAATTAAACGAAATAATATTTTATCTGTTATATCGAAAACAACGAGAATGAATATATTAGAGCGAAAGTTGAAAACATGCCTGTTGATATAATCACTCGCTTTAACTATCATTGTTGTCAAAAGTAATATATATATAT